>CM077186.1:1774677-1932177 GCA_039654105.1 Coreius guichenoti | reverse complement strand
TTACTTACCGTTTTGAATATCAATCACGCTGGTAGGATGTGTCCCAGCACTCTCAGGAAGGGCATCCGACGTAAAACCTGTGCCAAATCAAAGGTGTGTGTGAAGTGGACCCTGCAAATGAGCGAAGATGATGTTGCTCAGGTAAGATTACGTAAAATTATGACAGCCTTCTGTCCGTTCAGTTTTGATTTACTTGCTCGCCTTCATCACTTTTGCTCTTATTCTCGTGCACTGACTAAGCCGAACAGCCAATCAGAGTGTTCTCCCTCTCAACGACGCCTGACGCCAATTCTACATATTGAATCGGCCCAAAACAACGACTAAAGCCAACGGTGCAGAACACACCGAAAAACGAAGTCGGCTGATGCTCAAAAACGGCCCGACGTCCGACCGTCAGCTTGGTGTGTCCCGGGCTTTACAGCGCTTTGTGTTTTCTGTTCTTAAACTGTCTCCCTCGACGAATCTTAAAGCAAGCATATGTCTCCTGATCATTTTGCTATCAGATAAGTTATCTCACTCTCACTCGGGGTACAGGTGCGCTCACCTGCGGTCGTGAATGCAGTGATGACAGCTGTCTTTCCTCATTTGACTGCTGTTTGGATTTCATGTGATTCCTCATTGTAGTGGAGATATTATAACAGTTTCATTGATTCATTTGATCAAAAGTAATTCCAAACTTCGCGAGGCAGACGTCATTCTGTGATCAAATGCAATCAACTTGTTAACGCTCCACAGCGCCACCCAGTGCGTTTAGTTGTGACTGTGAGTTTTAGTTTGCGTGTTTGGGTTTCATCAGGGATTCACTGCATTTATGACCATGCAGTAAAATCATAATTTCGAATAATAATTACAGATCGAATATTCAACAAATTGTGCACATCCCTAGCTAAAGTCTGTGCATGCATGAAATGTAATAAAAGCTCATTTAGATGATACCAAGAGTCCAGACATATCAATCATTTTATTAGCAAAACTTCCCACCACTCACTGGTGCGTTCGGGTCGCACACCACGCCTGGTCTAAAACACAATCGCCCTCATGTTTTGATGCAGGACAGCAATTGCGAGTACATTTTCTGTCATCTTTGCAGGAATTTAATATGAAGAGTGTACAAGGTAACATTTATCTTTAGCAACGCACATTACACACACGTTTGTTTGTTTTTTCTCAAACACTGACATGCAGTGTCATAACCAGGCCTGATGAGTAAGTGGTGCATTGAATTTTTATCTTTATCAACTGCCACAGTCACTCAGGACAGTTTTAGTCATGTGACGCTGTATAGGATGGAAAACCGAAGCGTACTTTGGGCTTCACGCTTTCTGGATGGTGCCTGGTTATGACACTTCTTTGCATCTTTACTTCATCTGTCTGAAGTTTTGCATCTGTGAATGTGGCTTTATCTGTGTTTTTCTTCTCAAGGATGCACGGAAAGCATGTGCTGATGCCACCCTCTCTCAGGTAGGACTCTTTAAACATCACGAATAGACTTCTCAAAACATGTTGTATTCAGATAGAGCTTCATTTGGCTGTCTTTTGAACTAGATTTTGTGTTTCTGGCAGATCACAGCCAATATTGAGCCTGTGGGGCGGATCCAGATGCGCACTAGACGGACACTGAGGGGACACTTGGCGAAGATCTACGCCATGCACTGGGGCACTGACTCAAGGTGATGCCGTTGAGCCCTGTGCCATGAACTAGTACCGCCGTGATGTTTCATGTGTGTTGAGGTTAATAGGGCACAGGAGTCATGTTTTGTGATCTCCAGAAGGCTGATCGACACGGCAAAGATGATTTTCATGTGTCCTAAAACACACATGCACGTTGACAATGCTGAAAAGCCAAAAAATAGGATACACAACAGCTTTGTTTTTGAATCTGCTAGGTCACATGTCACATTTACTGCAAAATCAGAAGGAAAAAGTTATTTTGCATAAAGAAAATGTATTTTTTTTAGGACCATAAAGATTTTTTCATTGTGATATTTATATTCATGACAATTCATCCAAAGTTCACCCATAAATGAAAATTGTCATTTACTCACCCTCATGTCGTTCCAAACCCATGAGGCTTTGGTTAATCTTCAAAACACATATGAAGATATTTTTAATATCTTCTGTCCCTCCATTGAAAGTCCAGGTGGCAAAACTTCAATCCAAAAAGGTTATAAAGTCTTCATAAAATGAATCCATATGAATCCAGTGGTTTAATCCAAGTCTTGTGAAGAGATGTGATTTCGTTAAATGATGAACAGATTTAATTTAGGCTTTTATTTACATCTAAACAATGATCAACACACATACATACACATAGTAAACATGGAAGCTGTGTATGTGTAGGAAAAATACTACCATGATTTAAATATAAAAGCTGAATGCATTTGTATTTATTTTATTTCACTACAGTAGAAAGAGTTTTTGCACTTTTTTTACAGTAATGAATATTGGAGGTGATTGTGCTTAATTGTCATGAAAATAATGTCAGTGTGCAAAAGCTTTTAATGGCTTTAGAAATAGCCATCATGTTCTTTAAACAGAATCTAATAGGCACACTTTTGGGTTTGAAAAGCGGAAGCTTCAAAGAGTAGCGTAAAACAATAGCCTGTATCAATGGCAGTGCCCATAACATGGGATTGTTGTGATTTTACAATTCATCACAAATACTTCATCTTAAACTAGGGATGCATGATATTATTGGAACCGGCCAATAAAGGCTTAAAATGTAATAATCGGCAACGCCCCGACATGAAAGATTATTGCTATGATAACGTTGATTATGCACCTGCGATAACTCGTGTGTGCAAGGAGTGCAAGAGTTGAAAAATATTGAATATCAGCAAAATCATGCATCCCTAATCCAATCACACCAACCTCCATTTAGGCCTGGGTGATGAAACTATAATGATAATTATCGTGATATAATTTTTCTCAATAAAATTATAACAAAAGTTTGAGTACAAATAATGCTGCGCATGCTTGTTGCAGACGCTCACACTGGTGGCAATAACTGATGCCATTTCTGTTGCGTATGAGAAACATTAAACGGCAAACGTGCCAAAAGCGGAACGAAACCGAGCTGCTGGTTTGAACCACGCGCCGCGTTTATCAGCTCGGCTCAAAACACAGCCCAGAGCGATTGCACTTACTCGCTGACCGACTCGAAACAGCGCTGTGAGATTCGGTGAAATCCGTTCCAGTTCGGTGCAGAGTTCTCCCAAACCACAAATCAAATGCCTCGTGATTTAAACGTGTGTTAAAGGAGTAATGGAATATAATTACAGTATTTTTAGGGCTGTCAAATTAAAATTCGAGTTTCGAATATTCGTCAAATTTAAAATAAAAAAATCCACATTCGAATGCAAAAACAGTGCATTTGAGTTTTTAGGTGTGCGTCAGGCAGGCTTATCAGTGGCGCTCGAGATGTGATGATGATGTAAGAGTTGCGTTTTAATGGTTTTGTTAGTCTATCCAGTTGAACCCACTTGATGCGGTGCTGCTGCGTTGGTCATTCAAAACATTGCAGAAATAGAGAAGCTCTATGCAGAGATCTTTCACACAGAACACATTTTCTGCGCTGCTTTTGCATTGTTTTTGCATTGTTTCATCTTGACGGATCTATCGTTGTACTTGCGTCTCGCAACAGAGAGCCACATATTTAGCTGCGTTAGAAGTTCAGCTTTTAGAAAACATGTCTTGAGACTGTTTTTTTTCTTATGTTTTTAAACAAAAAGTACTGTGATCGGCACTTCTGCTCTTTGGATTACACTGCATAAAGACACGATGCTGTTTTGTTCATAAGTGTTTATGCAATTTATGAAATTATATTTGATTTTTAAATGTTAGTTTAAACGTTGTGCAAGAAAGTCAATGATATTTAACATGAATAAACAATTTAATTAAAATATTGCTCATTGCGCCCTCTTGTGGCTTCAGGAGACAAGCCAAAAGCTTTTTCCCCTTAATTAAAATAATAATGCTTTTTAAATTCAAATATAATGTGAATATTAGTCATATTTAAGTATAAAATTTGAATTTTTTTTTTTTTTTTTTTTTTGAAGCTATATCAGTTTTTGTGCATTTGTTTTATACTAAATATGTCTTTAGGCTACTGTTTTTCATAACAAATACCATAGAAACAATATAGTTACTTTTTGCCATGCTAGTGAGGTGCAATGCGTGCTTTTACCTGTGGTTAACATGATCCAAATACTATGGAAGACCAAATTTTACCCTATAAAAATGAGGTTGTTATAATTTTTACAGATGTTACTGTTTTTGTTAATGAACATAAATTTATATCTGCATCCCAACTCAAGCTACTATGAAATGAGCATTTCTAAGAGACAAAACATGTAATGTTAACTTGAAATGTTCACGTTTGGCAAGTGTTTGTTATGATAGAACCACAGTTAACCGTCTGGTTTCTACACTTTCACTCAGGAGCAAAAATCTGCCTTTAAACTTGAAAGAAATAAAGATTTGACATTCATCGTGATAATTATCGATATCGACTGATGAAACATTTTATTGTCATTAAATTTTTTTGGGCATACCTTCGTTTACAATAGAATACAAACATATGCAATATAAAATAATAGTAAAATTGGATATGATGAATATTACACGTTATTTTAAGGCGATCTGATTAAACACAAGTGTCTTTGTTTGGCATTAAGGAAATCCTTAGAGGATTTGTGTGTATTTCAGTGCTTGTATTCTTCATAGAAATAGAAGCAGCAGCTCATCTCCTCATCTGTGTCACTGCGTGTCATTTAACACTGTGTGAAGCTGTAACTACCAAGAACATTTCTAATTACATAAATCTTCAGTTGCATTGAAGCCGGAGCACCTTGCGTTCACTATGCGTGTTTGTTTTTCTTAATTCTTTCACGCGAGTGAGGTGGTGCGTGCACATATGAGGGCGCTCCACAACAGAAGAATTGTCTTCACACGCGGTTTAGATGTGGTCCGAGATCATTTAACACTCACATAATGCATGGTATTGCGTACCTGCACATCATGCCTAACAACAGTCTTTAGCCGTGACTATATTCACAATAACACAACTCCTGAACTTTGTTTTAAAATATAATGCTCATATGTCTACAAGCGAGTTTTCTGCTCATTCTCTAGAGTCTTGAAAACGAGAGAATTTTAGAAGTGCGAGTGCTTTTCTTCTGATGTGATTATTATTGAATTGTATCATGTGAATTCTGTTTTGTGTTCTTTTACTACTCCAATCTCAAAATAGTTCAAATAGAACAGGACTTCCTTTGTATGCAGAGCTTGTCGTACATCTGTGTGTGGCATGTTTTATATACATTTTATAATCGTCAGACTGTTTTCTTGTCTCACAGATGCGTTCAGACTGAGTTGATCATTGTGCTCATTGTTCGCTGTTTCTTTATTTCCACCCTCTCTCTGTGTTTTCAGGCTTCTTGTTAGTGCTTCCCAGGATGGAAAACTTATTATCTGGGACAGCTATACTACAAACAAGGTAAAAGTGAAAGGCAAATGCCATGTGTAAACTGATGGTTTCATTTAGTGACTCAACATGTTAAATAACTTCTTATCCTGGATTCTCTCAACTGATTTCATGAGATCCACTTTACGATGTCTAGACTGCACGGGGAATCACTTATTTACATTGTTTATACAGGGGTTGGACTATGAAACTGAAACACTTGCTAACTAACTGTTGAAGCTTTCACATCTACACTATATTGCCAAGTTTTGGGACGCCTGCCTTCACATGCACATGAGCTTTAATGACATCCCATTCTTAATCCGTAGGGTTTAATATGGAGTTGGCCCACCCTTTGCAGCTATAACAGCTTCAGCTCTTCTGGGAAGGCTTTCCACAAGGTTTAGGAGTGTGTTTATGGGAATTTTTGACCATTCTTCTAGAAGCGCATTTGTGAGGTCAGGCACTGATGTTGGACGAGAAGGCTTGGCTCACAGTCTCTGCTCTAATTCATCCCAAAGGTGTTCTATCGGGTTGAGGTCAGGACTCTGTGCAGGCCAGTCAAGTTCCTCCACACCAAGCTCGCTCATCCATGTCTTTATGGACCGACGCTTTGTGCACTGGTGCGCAGTCATGTTGGAACAGGAAGGGGCCATCCCCAAACTGTTCCCACAAAGTTGGGAGCATGAAATTGTCCAAAATGTCTTGGTATGCTGAAGCATTAAGAGTTCCTTTCACTGGAACTAAGGGGCCAAGCCCAACCCCTGAAGAATAACCCCACACCATAATCCCCCCTCCACCAAACTTTACACTTGGCACAATGCAGTCAGGCAAGTACCGTTCTCCTGGCAACCGCCAAACCCAGACTCGTCCATGGGATTGGCAGACACAGAAGCGTGATTGGTCACTCCAGAGAACACATCTCACTGCTCTAGAGTCCTGTGGCGGCGTGCTTTACCCCACTGCATCCCACGCTTTGCATTGCACTTGGTGATGTAAGGCTTGGATGAGCTGCTCGGCCATGGAAACCCATTCTATGAAGCTCTCTACACACTGTTCTTGAGCTAATCTGAAGGCCGCATGAAGTTTGGAGGTCTGTAGCTATTGACTCTGCAGAAAGTTGGCGGCTTCTGCGCACTGTGACCCTCAGCATGTGCTGACCCCGCTCTGTGATTTTACGTGGCCTACCACTTCGTGGCTGAGTTGCTGTTGTTCCCAATTGCTTCCACTTTGTTATAATACCACTAACAGTTGAGCGTGGAATATTTAGTAGTGAGGAAATTTCACGAATGGACTTAGGTTGCCACCTGTGCAATATCACGGTACCACGCTTGAATTCTCTGAGCTCCTGAGAGCGTCCCATTCTTTCACAAATGTTTGTAGAAGCGTCTGCATGCCTAGTGCTTGATTTATACACCTGTGGCCATGGAAGTGATTGAACACCTGAATTCAATGATTTGGAGGGGTGTCCCAATACTTTTGGCAATATAGTGTATGTGTGCGTGGCTGGTGGCCAATCTTCTCTGATTGTACATTCCGTCAGTAAAAGGCACGTTTACACCAGGGACGATAACTATAAAGATAACTATAAAGATACAGTTCCAAAAATCATTCTCAATATTAAAGAATAGCTGAGTTCACATCACAGCTATAATGATAACAGCTCAGAGAAACAATATCGTTGTAATCAGTTTTAGAATGATTTTATCCAGCTGATGAACAATACAAACATTGACAGCCAATCAGAATCCATCCTGCTGTAACAAGCTCGAGCATTTAAAGAGACAGGCAAGCACACGGTTAGAATAAACAGAACGATATCGTCCACTGGTGTGGAAGCTAATATAGTTATCGTTAACTTCATAGTTACTGAGTGTGAAGGCTGAATTAGCAGAGCAATAGCACAGCTGTACATAAAATACCGCAATCCACACAACACAATGGGAGACATATCAGAGTTCAGACGAGGACAGATTGTTGGTGCGCATCTCGCTGGCTCATCTGTGACCACGACAGTGGTATATCGAGAGCCACGGCATACCACCACATAGGACAAACCACATCCAACAAGAGTACTGTCGATGCAAGAGGAACCTGGGATGTCCAGGTACTAACCCGGTTTGTATCCAAAAACATAAAATCACAGCCACCCAACTCACTACAGAATTAATTGCGCACCTCAACTCCTGTTTGCACCAAAACTGTTTGATGGGAGATTCACAGTTTTCAATATTCAATCAATATTCATGGTTGGGCTGCTATAGCCAAACCCTTGGTCACTCAACCAAACGTTGGTTTCATTGGTGCCAACAGTGTAAATCTTGGGCTGTGGACAGTGTGAAACATGTATTGTTCTCTGAGTCCACCTTCACTCTCTTTCCCACATTCGGGAGAGTTATGGTGTGGAGAAGACCCAAAGAAGCTGAGCACCTGGACTGTTGCTGTCCAGAGTGAAGCATGGGGTGGATCAGTGATGGATTGGGTTGCAATGTCATGGCATTCCCTGCTGTGCTTAATGGGCGTGTCACTGCCAAGGACCATGTCCACCTAATGGTTCAAATATTGTACCCTGAAGTTGGTGCCGTGTATCAGCATGATAAAGCACCAATACACACCGCAAGACTGGTGACAGAATGGTTTGATAAACATGAAAGTGAAGTTGAACACCTCCCATGGCCTGCATAGTCACCAGATCTGAATATTTTTGAGCCTCATTAGCCGCTTTTCCACTGTCGGGCCAGTGTAAGCCAGGGCTGGGCCGGGCTGGGCTGGGCTAATAGCCTCAGACCTGTAGCGCCGAACCCAAACCACACTGTGTTTCCACCATCGAGCCAGAAGACTTCACTAAAACCCGCTCGTAACACGCCTCTCTGGAACAACGTCACACAAACACATCATTTCACCAACTAATGGAAGTTTTATCGGAAAACTAATCAGAAAGAAATCACTGGAAACTAGCGAGATCAAAAACGAACAGGATAAAAGCGTCTGTTTGTTGCCATTTTTGTCGTTTACATTTAAGATTTAAAACCCAAATATCAATGTTTTACAATAAGTGATACACTGATCATAATTAGTTAATTTGAGTCAAGATTGCACATTAGTCCAACAGAAATAAAGTGGTATTTACCATTATTTCACAAAAGAAAGAGACGTACTTTCAGTTGTGGCTTTGTTTATTTGTAGTCACATGACAGTATGTTTACATCACATTTAGAAAGAATGATCGTTTCTACTAATTTTTCACCAAAAATACGACCTGAGGAGCTTTAGCTCCCTCTCGAGAGACCCAATACAGTTATATTTTCAGTCAGAGAAACAGAGGACGCTCCCGAAAAACCAGAGTTGCTTTATTTTATGACACATGCGGAGCTAAATATGGATATCAGACAGTCTGGTATAAAGAGACGAGACGTATTTATAAAATAAATACATGATTGTGATAGCCTGTATGATTTCTTCAAGCAATCGTATTCACCATGTTTACTATAGTAATGGTGCGAGCGCATAGTCTTGCATCGCATCGGGTGATCAGAATACACATCGGATCACAAACAGAAGTTACTCTCGCTGCTGTCTGAAAGCGAGTTTTGAGCGGAAATGATTTTAAAAGTCATTCATGCTGATGTTAGCTGGGATACGAAATCAACTCCGCCTTCATAACCATGTTCATAACCACTCCTCAAGCCCGAGCTGGTCCACTTTGGACCAAGGTATTCGGCGGGCCAAAAAACCCTGGCCATTGGCCCAGAGGAAGCCCCAACGAGGCCTGATCAAGCCCCGGAAGTGACAGTGGAAACGCGACTGGCCCTGCCACACATTGTCCTGCTTTTGGCCCGACAGTAGAAACGCGGCTATTGGGGTGTTTTGGAGGAGCGAGTCAGAAAACGTTTCCTCCGTCAGCATCTCATAGTGACCCGGCTGCTGTTCTAAAAGAGGAACGGCTCAAAATCCCTCTGGCCACTGTGAAGGACTTGTATCTGTCATTGCCAAGATGAATTGATGCTGTATTGGCCACAAAAGGAGGTCCTGCAACATACAAATAAATGATTGTGGTCTAAAACCAGGTGTTTTTCGGTTTCATTGTCCAACCCCTGTACTCTGGTTATAACGAACCACATACAAAAATTGGCTACAATGCTCACTGCTTTGAGAAATGTGTTGTAAATGGAAACCGGTCGAAATTCCTTTCTTGTGGTGATTGTGCAATGACACAAGTAGAGCCGGCAAACCTGTTTTTATGTTCTCATTAATCTTTTCATCTGTCAACTAGTTAATACAGATTCAACGTTAGCAGCGAATGTGTCATATGAAAACTAAAGCGCTTTATCGTGTTCGTGTAGGTGCACGCTATTCCTCTGCGCTCCTCGTGGGTGATGACTTGTGCATATGCGCCGTCTGGAAACTACGTGGCCTGTGGAGGCTTGGATAACATTTGCTCCATCTACAACCTAAAGACCCGCGAGGGGAACGTGCGTGTCAGCCGTGAGTTGGCTGGACACACAGGTAACCGCTTTCACAAAATCGTGTCTCCACTGAAGCCTTAGTGTTTTTGTTTGTGTGTCGTGTTCTGCTCTCCTTCCTGCTGTTTAACTGCTGTCTTTACACAGGCTATCTGTCCTGCTGCCGTTTCCTGGACGATAACCAGATTGTCACCAGCTCAGGCGACACCACCTGGTGAGTTTGGGCACTGCTTTAGAACAAAACACTCATACAGCATTATAGTTCATCTATGGCATTGTCACTGATAGCACACTTAAATATATGTTCTGCCAGTGCATATATAGAGACTACAGGTTGAAACTCATGTTCTGGTAAATTTGTCTGTTTCTAAATGAACACAGCTCATTTCACAAGAGCTGTTTTTAATGTTGTTTTCATGAGCGCAGGATCAGATCTGTTAACAGGCCACATTACAAGACAAATAATCATAAATGGAAATAAATATTTGAATATGATCATTTTTATACAGGTTATGTTTGTACCACTAAATGGTAAAACTTTTTACCAATTGTGAGAGATAATAATAAAGCTAATAAAGCTCAGCTGTCTTTACTATTGAGTTTCTTTTCAAAAAGAAGCTTTTCGCAGCTCTGCGAGTCTTATCTATTTATTTTTTTTTTTTCATGGGAAAACTGTGGAAGCTTGTTTCCGCCATGGAATAAAAAAAACAACTTGATTGCGACTTCTTACAATTCTTTGTTTCTCGGAATCGCAAGTTTATAACTCGCCATTCTGAGTATGTTTCTCGGAATTCCGTGTTTATAACTCCATTCTGAGTGTGTTTCTCGGAATTCCAAGTTTATAACTCTCCATTTTGAGTGTGTTTCTCGGAATTCCGAGTTTATAACTCTCCATTCTGAGTGTGTTTCTCGGAATTCCGCGTTTATAACTCCATTCTGAGTGTGTTTCTCGGAATTCCGCGTTTATAACTCCATTCTGAGTGTGTTTCTCGGAATTCCGAGTTTATAACTCCATTCTGAGTGTTTCTCGGAATTCCGAGTTTATAAATCCATTCTGAGTGTGTTTCTCGGAATTCCGAGTTTATAACTCTCCATTCTGAGTGTGTTTCTCGGAATTCCGAGTTTATAACTCTCCATTTTGAGTGTGTTTCTCGGAATTCCGAGTTTATAACTCTCCATTCTGAGTGTGTTTCTCGGAATTCCGCGTTTATAACTCCATTCTGAGTGTGTTTCTCGGAATTCCGCGTTTATAACTCCATTCTGAGTGTGTTTCTCGGAATTCCGAGTTTATAACTCTCCATTTTGAGTGTGTTTCTCAGAATTCCGAGTTTTTAACTCCATTCTGAGTGTTTCTCGGAATTCCGAGTTTATAAATCCATTCTGAGTGTGTTTCTCGGAATTCCGAGTTTATAACTCTCCATTCTGAGTGTGTTTCTCGGAATTCCGAGTTTATAACTCTCCATTTTGAGTGTGTTTCTCGGAATTCCGAGTTTATAACTCTCCATTCTGAGTGTGTTTCTCGGAATTCCGAGTTTATAACTCTCCATTCTGAGTGTGTTTCTCGGAATTCCGAGTTTATAACTCTCCATTCTGAGTGTGTTTCTCGGAATTCCGAGTTTATAACTCTCCATTCTGAGTGTGTTTCTCGGAATTCCGAGTTTATAACTCTCCATTTTGAGTGTGTTTCTCGGAATTCCGAGTTTATAACTCTCCATTTTGAGTGTGTTTCTCGGAATTCCGAGTTTATAACTCTCCATTTTGAGTGTTTCTCGGAATTCCGAGTTTATAACTCGCCATTTTGAGTATGTTTCTCAGAATTCCGAGTTTATAACTCCATTCTGAGTGTGTTTCTCGGAATTCCGAGTTTATAACTCCATTCTGAGTGTGTTTCTCGGAATTCCGAGTTTATAACTCTCCATTTTGAGTGTGTTTCTCAGAATTCCGAGTTTATAACTCCGTTCTGAGTGTGTTTCTCGGAATTCCGAGTTTATAACTCCATTCTGAGTGTGTAACTCTCCATTCTGACTTTGTTTCTCGGAATTCCGTGTTTAACTCGCCGTTCTGAGTTTATTCCTATTTTCGTGCAAGTTTATCGTGCAATTCTGGGTTTTTTCCCCCCTCACAATTCAGTTTATAACTGCAAATTCTGACTTTCCATAATTGTGAGATATATATATATATATATATATATATATATATACACTTAGAGTTGTATCTAAACTCGCAATTGCTCAAAAAAACTAAGTTGCAATTACTTTAAAAAAAAGAAAGAAACAAGCTTCCATATAAAAACAATAAAATCATAGAAAAATTTATTAAAAGGTGTACTTTATTATTATCACAATGCTAATAACAGTAACTGTAAGTGTGTAACTTCCTGTGTTGTTTTGTTTGTTGTTTCTTTCAGTGCTCTGTGGGACATCGAGACCGGGCAGCAGACGACCACGTTCGCAGGTCACACCGGTGATGTGATGTCACTGTCTCTGGCCCCAGACACCCGTCTGTTTGTGTCAGGCGCGTGTGACGCCTCTGCTAAGCTGTGGGACGTCAGAGAAGGCATGTGCAGACAAACCTTCACCGGCCACGAATCCGACATCAACGCTATCTGTGTAAGCGGCACCCACGTGCACTCGCTGAAATACACACGCATATTTCACGTGACGTTCATAACCTCGTTGTCTCCTCTCAGTTTTTCCCCAACGGAAATGCATTCGCCACGGGCTCAGATGACGCCACCTGCAGGCTGTTTGACCTGCGTGCCGATCAGGAGCTGATGGTTTATTCTCACGACAACATCATCTGTGGGATCACCTCCGTGGCCTTTTCCAAAAGTGGACGCCTGCTGCTCGCCGGCTACGACGATTTCAACTGCAACGTGTGGGATGCTCTCAAAGCCGACCGCGCTGGTCAGTGTGAAAGATGTTCTACAGAGATGATGATGCACTGATAACTTATTTCATCTAAAACTTCAGAATTACTTATGATGATGATGATGAAGCCAATTAGGGTTTCTGTGGGTATAAAAAAGGTCTTAAGAAGTCTTAATTCGCCCTTACACAAAGGACGGCCTTAAAAAGGTTGTTTTTGAGCATCAAATCCTCATATTAGAGTGATTTGTGAAGGATCATGTGACACTGAAGACTGGAGTAATGATGATAAATTCAGCTTTGATCACAGGAATAAATTACACTTTACTATATATTCACATAGAGAGCAGATGTTTTACACTGGAATAATATTTCACTGTTTTACTGTATTTTTGATCAAATAAATGCAGCCTTGTTGTGCATTAGAGACTTCTTTAACAAACATTAAAATAATAATTCTTCCAGACGTTTAACCGGTAGTGTATTTATGCATGAAATTGTTTTATCCTCCAAACATCCTTGCATCATTTTATTTCAAATAAGACGCGTGCCAGGATGTGTCACAGGAAGAGGTTCAGTATAAAGTGACGTGTGCATGTTGTGTGTTTGCAGGAGTTTTGGCAGGTCACGATAACCGCGTCAGCTGCTTGGGCGTCACTGATGATGGGATGGCTGTGGCTACAGGCTCCTGGGATAGTTTCCTGAAGATCTGGAATTAAAGCCGTAAGGTAAACGGATCCGTTTTGGCTACAGGGTTCTGTTCCTGATGTCAAGAGTAAACGTACAACCTTTGCCTTTCCAGAATCAACCCTTCAGTTCTTTATTACGTCAAGCAGCACATTCATTTATGGAGAACATCAGAAACGATTTCATCTGATGAGGAGCCGTATCGTTCTTTGAGGCTCTAGTGATGTCAGAGTTGCAAATAAATAGTTGTAATGAGCTGATGCCTCCATCAATCTCTGCTGCCATCTGCTGCCACAGATTGATACTGAATACAGGTCCTTAAAAAGTCTTAAATTCAGTTTGATCCCGTAGAACGCCATAAAAACGTCTTAAATATCTTCAATTTAGGGACTAAAAAACAGGAAATCATGATATAAACTAATTTGATTATTCACTTTAAAATGCAATAATTAAGTAGAGGAACAATGATGATTTTTTTCCCCCACGTGTGTGTGTAATGTTGCTGTTTGAGCATGAAAAAACCAAACAGGGTTCCTACAGTCTGGAAAAGCATGGAGATTATTATAGAATTAATTCAAGGCACACATTTTCGTTATGCAAACGTGTTTGTCTTTACCACGAGCGAGTCTCTTTTGAACTTCACTAAACTGTGTGTGTGCGTGTGTGTGTGCGTGCCACTCAAACCAGCAACAGATATTGAGCAAACGGTCCTTTAATTCAGACTGGATTGGTGTTTGGTGATCATGCAGGGTTCCCACTCATCCTGGAAATCCTGGAAAAGTAAGGAACAATTTTCCAGCCCTGGAAAACACATGGAAAATGAGAGAAAACATCAGTTATCCTGGAAAAATGTTTTCTTTGTTAAAAAGAAATGCTCTTGTTCATTGAAGAACAAACGGTTTACAGTTAGTCCGAAACAATTAACGCAATTAGCAGAAAGCGCTACAGTATGTTCTGAACTGCTCACTAAACAAGAACTTACTTACATTTTTACTTGTATAGTTTCACCAACAAAAACAAGGCCGGAGCAGAATGTTTTGTTTCTGAATGAATCGTTTGAGAAAGTGATTCAGTGACCCGTTCATACGGTTCATACAGACTTGTAATTTTCTTCGTTCATAAATGAATAAGCGTTTTGAATGAATCGTTTGAAAGAATGACACTAATGACTCTTTAAGATGTTATTTGCTGCCACCTACTGCTGGAAATATTAAAAGCATCTATCTATCTTTTTTGCTGTTCAATATTGTAATTATTTTAAAACATTAAACTCGTAGCATTATTTATGCAACTGTGATATCTTGTTTGATTATATTATAATAATTCATTAGATTTTTACTAATGATTGTTTGGATAATTTTATAAAATAGTTTATGAATATAATATGAATACATTATAACATAATTTAAGATGAATATAGAAAGTGTGCTTTCCAAAAAAAGAAAAGACAGTGACGTACAATGATCGAATACAGTCAATAATATATACATTAAAACAAAATTAAATGATTTTTTAAAATTATTACTTTAGGCCATGAATCTGTGATCCTTGTCTTTTATTCCCGTCATAAAGAAATTTGAAATGATCTCTGAAAAAGAGTGGGAACCCTGTCATGCAACATCAACCCATGATCACAGTATCAAACCGATGTGTGTCAGGTGGATATGTGTAGGTTATAAAGCGTTTTAGCTTTCTAATCATATATGTATCTCTTTGAGAAAACCTGAATATTTACAGATGATTGTACTATAAAGCAAATATAATGCTGTATGAATCATTTATGTTAAATAAATGAATCTAGAGAGGTTTAGAAAAGTATGGAATTCTGAAAATACATGAGAATCTAAGGGAGTGTTCCTGAACTCCTGAAACGCCTCCATCTTGAGTTTCTTCAGGAACCAACACGTCACAATATTCCTCATTATAATAATTCATACGCAGAATAAAGGGGCGGGGCCTGGTTGAGTTAGTTAGTAGTGTGTTGAAACTGGCGGTTATGGTAAGGGGTGGGGCATTTCCCAAACACCAATCACAACACACTGCTCCAGCCGACCAATCAGAGCACAGTGTGCTTTTCAGAAGGAGGGGCTTCATAGAGACAGGAACTAAACAGAGCGTTACTGACAGACTGGGAAGAGAGGAGCCACAACAATGGAGAATATGAGGAAATAATCAACATTCAAGCAGGAAAACCTGCTCTAGTAGAGCCAGAAAACACATCAAGACTCACAGTTTGATGAATACCATGTGTTTATGTTGCTTATGATCCTACTGTTGATGAATTGACAATGTTTACTTTGTGGTGTTTGTATTGTAATATGTTGTACAGTTTCACTACTGTACGTGTTTATTGAGTCAAGCATCTGATCAGCAGTATTACATCAAGTGTACTCAAGGTCTGATTTTAAGAAAACGTTTCTTCTCCTCTCTTCCCAGATCGCATCCGGACTCTAAGGTTGACTGGAAGACCATTCCAAAATGAAAATGTTCGATTTTATTCTCCTCTCTCCTTCTCAAACACAACAGAACTGACCCCCAACATCTATAAACGACAAAAGAGCAAAAATTTCTCCTTTGGAAAAGAAAAAAAAAAAAAAAAAAGAGCACAATTGTTACACTCAGCTAGATTGTAGTCGGTAAAGGGGATAAAAGTTGATAATTGTGCATCCTTCTGGGACCATTTTCTGAGAACATAAAGACACTCATTCCACTGCTACTGTCATTATGCTAACGTCATCGATCTCTAGCACGAAAGCAGAAAGAATCTTGCTCGATAGCTTTATGGGCCTTTTTTGGACCCCCCCCCAGTCAGGATGGCAGGCGTGCTTTTGTCCTCTAGTTTTTGGGATCAAATTGGTAGTTAAGCGTTAAAACACTCGGTAAAGGATTTGATCAGGGGTCCACTAGCTGCTATCAGGCCTGTGTGTTTAGTCCCGGGAAATTTGATTATTAACTCTCTCTTCTTTGGTCTAGTTGCAATTTTTTTGTTTGCACAAGTAATACAATTTTGCAAATACGTTAACTAACCAAGCACGTGCTGTTCATGATGACGAATGCTCGATTTATGAAGATGAAAACCATGTCGATTTTAACCATTCTTCCGCTCATGCTTCTTTTGGAAAATGTCGAGTAACTCAATGAAGATTAACCAATCATTTTAATAACTTTATTTTGTATTTTTCCTATCCAGTTTTTTCTCTCTTTGATGTGGAGGATGTTGAAGGAGGGGTGGGCGGTTCTTCATTTTTTGGTTTCGACAGAGGTGCCCGTTTTGTGCTTGGAAAACAGTTACTACTCTGTGAATGACATGTTGTATAAATCAATGTTTGAAAATAATGATATTGAAAACTTTTTAAGTTAAAAAATTCAAAAAAAAATCTTATTTTGGTTGTCTGCCATGGGTGGGAAACTCGTAGAATCGCATGCTGTAGAATTGCTTAAAAGAGGTGCATATGGAACTAAGTCCTTGATGTTTTCTTTTTTAAAATAACCTGTTAAATAGATCACCACAGTATTTATTTTACTTTTTCTTTTCTTTTGCTACTCCGTGCATACACAATTTAGTTTAACTTTCAAAGCTATGCACTGAAGAGAAGCAAACATGTTGATCACAAAAATGAATGGTGAGTTGTTCTGTCCCTGGAGAGTTTGTGAATCCCCACACACACACACACACACACACACACACACCCTGTACAAACACACACACTCACACTCAAATAACTAGAACAAAGAAATCTCTCTCTCTCTGTAGCAAAAGAAAAATTTCAGATACAAAGACAGTGCTAGAGACATTTTGTAACAAACA
Organism: Coreius guichenoti; assembly: GCA_039654105.1. Classification (NCBI taxonomy): domain Eukaryota; kingdom Metazoa; phylum Chordata; class Actinopteri; order Cypriniformes; family Gobionidae; genus Coreius; species Coreius guichenoti. The sequence continues at coordinate 1,914,888 of CM077186.1, read as the reverse complement.
GGTTTTCTGTTCTTTAATAAAAAAGGAAAAAAAAAATATTGGAACGGCAGAACGTCCGTCATTCCCTCTCGACATGTATCAAGAAAAGCGCTCTTTCCTTAGCTGTAGTGGCATTTCTTCCATTCTGTTCTTTCTCTGCAACATTCTGTACAAAAACAAAACAGTGCTGTCGTTGTGCGTTAGGCCTGGAGCTGGCAAGAAAAATAAAAGACTAAAAAAGAACTAAATTTGCTTTTTCTTTCTCCCTCTCTTCCCTGTCCTCTCCTCGATGAATAACTCGCAGCTCTGCATCCCCCACTGTACCCTCATCCATCTTTTGTATTTAATTTTAAAGTCAGTGTACAACAGAAAGCTGGATGCAAGATAGAAACTATATTAAAATGTACTGTTATTTAAGATGTAATAAAAGCAGTTTGAGACGATCTTGTGTTGTTTCTCTTTTTTTTTTATTATGTGAATTGATGATTTACTGCCATCTTCAGCGTTCCTGAACGGAGATGATATTGAGCACAAAGGGCAGTGAAGGGTCATCAGGCTCGTCTGTAGATGCTGCTGAGACCGGACTTGGATAGTATTCTAAGGGCACAGGCTCCCATGCTAATGCTAATGCTAATAATGTGATCTGATGACCACAGTTTGGCCACATCTATGATCTTACAGCATCCATCCATCCACCCATCTGTGATCTTACAGCATCCATCCATCCACCCATCCATCTATGATCTTACAGCATCCATCCACCCATCCATCTGTGATCTTACAGCATCCATCCATCCACCCATCCATCTATGATCTTACAGCATCCATCCACCCATCCATCTGTGATCTTACAGCATCCATCCACCCATCCATCTGTGATCTTACAGCATCCATCCACCCATCTATGATCTTACAGCATCCATCCATCCATCCATCCATCTATGATCTTACAGCATCCATCCACCCACCCATCTGTGATCTTACAGCATCCATCCACCCATCTATGATCTTACAGCATCCATCCATCCATCCATCTATGATCTTACAGCATCCATCCACCCACCCATCTGTGATCTTACAGCATCCATCCATCCATCCATCTATGATCTTACAGCATCCATCCACCCACCCATCTGTGATCTTACAGCATCCATCCACCCACCCATCTGTGATCTTACAGCATCCATCCACCCATCCATCTGTGATCTTACAGCATCCATCCACCCATCCATCTGTGATCTTACAGCATCCATCCACCCATCCATCTGTGATCTTACAGCATCCATCCACCCATCCATCTATGATCTTACAGCATCCATCCACCCACCCATCTGTGATCTTACAGCATCCACCCATCCATCTATGATCTTACAGCATCCATCCACCCATCCATCTGTGATCTTACAGCATCCATCCACCCATCCATCTGTGATCTTACAGCATCCATCCACCCATCCATCTGTGATCTTACAGCATCCATCCACCCACCCATCTGTGATCTTACAGCATCCATCCACCCATCCATCTGTGATCTTACAGCATCCACCCATCCATCTGTGATCTTACAGCATCCACCCATCCATCTATGATCTTACAGCATCCATCCACCCATCCATCTGTGATCTTACAGCATCCATCCATCCATCTATGATCTTACAGCATCCATCCATCCATCCATCTGTGATCTTACAGCATCCATCCACCCATCCATCTATGATCTTACAGCATCCACCCATCCATGATCTTACAGCATCCATCCATCCATCTATGATCTTACAGCATCCATCCATCCACCCATCCATCTATGATCTTACAGCATCCATCCATCCACCCATCCATCTGTGATCTTACAGCATCCATCTATCTGTGATCTTACAGCATCCATCCATCTGTGATCTTATAGCATCCATCTATCTGATCTTACAGCATCCACCCATCCATCCATCTGTGATCTTACAGCATCCATCCACCCATCCATCTATGATCTTACAGCATCCATCTATCTATGATCTTACAGCATCCATCCATCCACCCATCCATCTATGATCTTACAGCATCCATCTATCTATGATCTTACAGCATCCATCTATCTATGATCTTACAGCATCCATCCATCCACCCATCCATCTGTGATCTTACAGCATCCATCTATCTATGATCTTACAGCATCCATCTATCCACCCATCCATCTGTGATCTTATAGCATCCATCTATCTGATCTTACAGCATCCACCCATCCATCTATGATCTTACAGCATCCATCCATCCATCCACCCATCCATCTATGATCTTACAGCATCCATCCATCCATCCACCCATCCATCTGTGATCTTACAGCATCCATCCATCCACCCATCCATCTGTGATCTTACAGCATCCATCTATCTGATCTTACAGCATCCACCCATCCATCTATGATCTTACAGCATCCATCATCCACCCATCCATCTGTGATCTTACAGCATCCATCTATCTGATCTTACAGCATCCACCCATCCATCTATGATCTTACAGCATCCATCCATTCACCCATCCATCTATGATCTTACAGCATCCATCCATCCACCCATCCATCTGTGATCTTACAGCATCCATCCATTCACCCATCTATCTATGATCTTACAGCATCCATCCATCCACCCATCCATCTGTGATCTTACAGCATCCATCCATCTATGATATTAAAGCATCCACCCATCCATCTATGATCTTACAGCATCCATCTATCTATGATCTTACAGTATCCACCCATCCATCTTTCAGCATCTATCCATCATCTATGATCTTACAGAATCAATCCATCCATCATCCATCCATCCATCTATGATTTTAAAGCATCCATCCATCTTCGTGTCTATCCACCCATCTATCCATTCATCAATCCATCTATGATCCAGCATCCATCCATCCATCTATCTATGATCTTACAGCATCCATTTATCCATTCATCCAAAATGTCTGTTCAGGACAATGGATGGATGTCCGTCCGTCCGTCCGTCCGTCCATCTAATCAGACTATTTGGACCATATAACAGTAAGTACAGTACTGTTAACTGTATACTTATCCCTCCAATTAACGTGCTTTCCGACCACTAACATTTTATAAATGCAGCATGTAAAAGTTTCTGTAACTGTACAAAGCATGTGAAAATTTAATGCAACAAGCACTATTATACATGAGAACAAAGAATAAACACTTTGTCGGGATGATTATAATGGCATATGGAACTTCATGTCAATACACAAAAGCATTTCTGAAATACAGCCGGAAATGAACGCACAGGATTGTGGGATATCAAAGGATACATCTTTGCTGCCTTCGAAAATGTATCAGTGGAAGGTATCAGTAGACAGTATGTGACACGATCATTGGATTCAGATGTGCCTTGTTGCCATTTTTCAGCTTTCGGACGCAGCCGTGGAATATGATGGCAACTCAAAGACACTGCATGTCCTGTTGGAATCAGTCAGACCAAAGGTTTCATGTTTTGCTGTATAGTAGCGCCACCAAGTGGCCCAGCCCTGCTACTTTTGGGAAGAAACCTCTGTGTTTTCAGTTTGAGCCTGTACAGAAATGTCAAATTTGGAAATGCCAAATCACCAAACACCATCCCCATTTTTGTCATTTCCCCCCAAAAATGTATATTTCCCCTAAAATATAGCTTGACTGTCCTGGTAATTTCAGTGGTTTCGTTAGCCAACTATGGTTGCAAGTTCCATTGAACTCTATTGTTAAGGACGGAGCTTGCGACCATAGTTGGCTTTGGGAAACACACCCCTGATCGAAAGATATTCACAAAAGTATCATACGTTATAAATCAATATGGCGGACAGGCCGTAGGACAAACCATGGTATATTTGGTATCGTTGCACTCGGCATATTCCCAGGAACTTAAAGACACTCCCATGATATGTCAACAAATGATTCCACAGCTCTAGTGTCGTAGTTGGTAAACTGATCATTTGAAAGATGATGATAATAATAATTTGTTACATTTATATAGCGCTTTTCTGGGTACTCAAAGTGCTTTACATGGAAGGGGGGGGAATCTCCTCAACCACAACCAATGTGCAGCATCCACCTGGATGATGCGACGGCAGCCATATTGCGCCAGAACGCCCACCACACACCAGCTGATTGGTGGAGAGGAGACCGAGTGATGAAGCCAATCAGGATAGAGGGATGATTAGGAGGCCATGATGGACAGAGGCCAATGGGCAAATTTGATGAGATTATCAGGCTTGCTCTAACATCTTCTCAATGGTGAAGCCCTAATCTATCATGACACTATCATCTGGTTTAAGGAGGTCTAGGATGCCAGAAAACAGTCAGTTCTTTGTCAGAAATAAAGCCAGTGAAACAAAAATGATCCATAGGATCCTCATCAAAGATGTCAGAGAGGTCAGACTGAAGAGTGAGTGATCCAAAACAGTGCCGATTTACACGCAATACTGACATCGGAGCAACAGATGTTCATTTATACCATCGACAAACACCACTGAAATATAGAGATCATCTGAAAATCAACATACAGGGCTAAGCTACGCGATCTTGCTACGGGGACCAGGGCCCGTATTTATCAAGCTTCTCAAAGTGCCATTTAAGTGCTGAGAATTCATGAAATTTACTCCTACTTTCAAACTTAAGTATAAAAGCAAGTTATCAAATTTCTTAAAGCTAAGAAGCACTCCTACTCTCCCAGTTATTTAAGACAGCTGGAGGGTCTCTCAAGTGGTTAGGAGTTGCCAGTAGGGGCTTGTGATGGCACTGAGGAGACAGAGACGTGCGTCAATCTTTCAGGAGAGGAAGAATGTTGAAATGTTTGACGACGAGCAGTTAATCAAACGGTCATCAAAGGCGTCATCTTTGTCAGCGCTGGTTAATGTTGGGCTGAACTTGCCTTTTATAACATGTTTCCGCTGTTCAACTAGTTCAGCAAGTAGTAGCGATCGCTTCTTCCTCCCCCAGTTGGGTTTTCTTTTGGAATCCATGGTGGCTGATTATATCATAAAATCTAGGCTATATATAGGCAGGTCAGTTAACAGCACACCGGTTTAAAATGTGTAATTTAGACATGGTGGAAAACATGTTATCTTTCATTTCCAATGTGTATATCATGATGTATTCTCTTTAAATTCTTTGTCAAATGTGTGTTGAATGTAAACTCCTCTTAGGAATTTCACCATTCAATGTGAATTTATCTGAGAATATTCTTAAATAAGTGATTCAGTGATTGTTCCATGCCTATTTCGTCATCCAAAATCCTGTGTGTGGCACAGCAAAGTGTCGTGAATCATCTCTAAGACTGAGGCTGTGTCCGAAATCGGCCCCTAAATAGGGCACTATTCGAGGGAACAGCCATTTGTAGTGGTGTCCAAAAACATAGTGGATGTTATCGAGTGCACTCATTCAATCCCACAATGTACCGCAATAACAAGTGTACAACTGATGTACGTTCAACGGCTAGAGAATACCCATAATGCACTGTGAGAGTCGCGGGCTGAATAAATTCCCGTGTCTCGCCAGGAGATGGCGCAGCAGCTGAATCAATCATCCATTTTCCAAACCGCACTGGTCCAGCGTAATATCATACAGGTATAAATTCCTTTTTAATTGATTATTAAATTATACATGCTAGTTTCCATGGCTTCCAGAGTTCAAGATAAATCTTTTTATTACTACTGGAGCTGCCAGTTTGATTATTAAACAGAAGCACAAACTATGCAAAAGCGGCAGCCCTTCCGGCGCATTGAATTCACTCACTCGCTTTCATTCACTCCTTCAACTGGACTATATTAGTGGATTAATGTAGGGAATGGTGAATAAGGGTATAGGGGCCGATTTCGAACACAGCATGACACTTAAGATTTAGTCCAACACTTCACTTAAATTATGGCTGAGATGCTTGATAACTAACTTTTAATTGTAGCTTTGAGCCAAGAATATTTTACTCTTTCTTAATTCTTAGCAGTGTTCTTGTGAGTAATTCTCAGAAGCTTGATAAATATGGGTCCAGGCCTCCAGTCCTCGGCTTCGTCTGATGCGGTGGCCGGCGCAGGGGACATCAAAAGTGGTGTGCAAGAAAGCTGAAACATGGCAAGCGGGCAGGAGCCTGTGCTAGTCTAAAACAAACCCTAGCCGGCCGGCTCTCCTGTCCATCCTGCTCTCAAATCTCTGCTCTCCTTAACCCTAACCCTAACCCAGACGTAACAGTCCCTAAACTCACACTGTATAGCCTTTTGGAGTCAAATACAGTCCAATCCAGTATGGACTCTGGCCATTGGAGTGTGGCTGGTCTGGAAGGTGATGAGATCTCTGCGGTCTGATCTGACACACGGAGGGGCGGAGCTGAGGGGCGGAGGCAAGAGTCTCTTTCGCCCAATCATCAACCAGCTTGTGTAGGTCATCGGTGAATGTGCCAGTCTTGTTGTTGCTGTTGTTGGCTTGAGCCAAAAGCAAAGCATGCACACGCCCAGAAAATTCACAACCACTTCAAAGACAGCGGCGACACACGGTGCATGTGGCAGGGCATCCAAGCCAATTACAGTACAAAATACCACCTGCTTGTGACAGTGATGGCTCTCTTCCAGATGCACTAAACAGCTTCTACGCTCGGTTTGACGACGTGGTGGTGAGGAAGTCCTCCCAACGAACAGGTGCTGTGTATTACCACGGCTGATGTGAGGAAAGCTCTACAGATTCAACCCACGAAAAGCTGCTGGACCAGACAACATTCCTGGCGGAGTGCTCAAAGGATAAGCAGAGCAGCAGGTAGATGTCTTTACTGACATTCAACATCTCTGAGCAGCACCGTTGTTCCAACATGCTTCAAGGCTACCACTATTGTCCCCGTGTCCTGCCTTACTGACTGCCGTCCCGTGGCACTCACACCGTGAGCGGCTTGTCATGAGGCATATGAAGACCCTGCTCTCCCTCTCACTGGACCCACTGCGGTTTGTGTATCGTCAAATCCGCTCCACTGATGATGCCATCTCCACCACAGTCCATCTGGCCCTCACCCACCTGGACAATAGGGACACATACACTATATTGCCAAAAGTTTTGGGACGCCTGCCTTTACATGCACATGAACTTTAATGACATCCCATTCTTAATCCGTAGGGTTTAATATGGAGTTGGCCCACCCTTTGCAGCTATAACAGCTTCAACTCTTCTGGGAAGGCTTTCCACAAGGTTTAGGAGTGTGTTTATGGGAACTTTTGACCATTCTTCTAGAAGCGCATTTGTGAGGTCAGGCACTGATGTTGGACGAGAAGGCCTGGCTCGCAGTCTCCGCTCTAATTCATCCCAAAGGTGTTCTATCGGGTTGAGGTCAGGACTCTGTGCAGGCCAGTCAAGTTCCTCCACACCAAACTCGCTCATCCATGTCTTTATGGACCTTGCTTTGTGCACTGGTGCGCAGTCATGTTGGAACAGGAAGGGGCCATCCCCAAACTGTTCCCACAAAGTTGGGAGCATGAAATTGTCCAAAATGTCTTGGTATGCTGAAGCATTAAGATTTCCTTTCACTGGAACTAAGGGGCCAAGCCCAACCCCTGAAAAACAACCCCACACCATAATCCCCCCTCCACCAAACTTTACACTTGGCCCAATGCAGTCAGGCAAGTACCGTTCTCCTGGCAAACGCCAAACCCAGACTCGTCCATGGGATTGCCAGACAGGGAAGCGTGATTGGTCACTCCAGAGAACACGTCTCACTGCTCTAGAGTGCTTTACCCCACTGCATCCCACGCTTTGCATTGCACTTGGTGATGTAAGGCTTGGATGAGCTGCTCGGCCATGGAAACCCATTCCACGAAGCTCTCTACACACTGTTCTTGAGCTAATCTGAAGGCCACAGAAGTTTGGAGGTCTGTAGCTATTGACTCTGCAGAAAGTTGGTGACTTCTGTGCACTGTGACCCTCAGCATGCGCTGACCCCGCTCTGTGATTTTACGTGGCCTACCACTTCGTGGCTGAGTTGCTGTTGTTCCCAATTGCTTCCACTTTGTTATAATACCACTAACAGTTGAGCGTGGAATATTTAGTAGTGAGGAAATTTCACGAATGGACTTATTGCACAGGTGGCAACCTATCACGGTCCCACGCTTGAATTCACTGAGCTCCTTAAAGGGGACATATTATGAAAATCTGACTTTTTCTGTGTTTAAGTGCTATAATCAGGTTCCCGGTGCATCTGCCAACCCAGAAAACATGAAAAAGGACAACCCAGTAACTTTGTTTTGGTAATCTCTGCAAGCACGTGGAAAAATGAGCCGCTCAGATTTCTCTCCCCTAGTGATGTAGGAAGGGGATCTTATTATAATATTACCACCCCTTAATCTGCACGATTCCACCTGCGGTGCCGCCATTTTGTTTTCGCAAGCGACAACGGTGTACCAGTTCTAACATCATGGCAAAAGTAGACTAGAGCAGCTAGTCATCAAATGTCTCATCTATTTAAACATTATAACCCTGTTTTTGGCTGTAATAATAAACCCCCGGCATCTGAGCCACTGAGAATTTGTACCAGTTGTTGTTGTTGTTTATCCAAACTAGCATGAGCTGTAAAGGCTCCGCCCTATTCTGAAAAGCAGCTCATTTGCATTTAAAGAGACACACACGAAAACAGCGTGTTTTTGCTGCCACCCAAATAGAGGCTTTCAAAACATCCTATAATAAATAATCCATTGTGTATTTTTGCTGAAACTTCACAGACACATTTACACGCTTTACACCAGACAAAGACTGGTGTAAAGCAGACAACCTGTTCCTGAATGTGGACAATACAGAAGAAATGGTTGTTGACTTCAGGAGGACACGGAGTGACCACTCTCCACTGTACATCAACGGCTCCCCCGTGGAGATCATCAGGAACACCATATTCCTGGTGGAGAACCTCACCTGGTGGAGAACACCAGCTTCATAACAAAGAAAGCCCAGCAGCGTCTCTACTTTGAGAAAGCTGAGGAAGCCCAGCTCCCACCACGGTCTACAGAGGGACTATCAAGAGCATTCTGAGCAGCTGCATCTGGTTTGGAAATTGCACCGTATCGGATCACAAGACCCTACAACGGATTGGGAAGACAGTGGAGAAGATCATCAGGGCTCTCTTCCCTCCGTCATGGACATCTACACCACACAGCCATCAGCATCATGGCTGACCACACACACTCCTCACCCTCCTGCCATCTGGAAAAAGGTACCGAAGCATTCCGGTCCATTACATCCTCACATTCTTCCCACAAGCCATTCGACTCCTCAACACAAAAGGTCTGGACTGACACACACACACACGCACACACACACACACACACACACGTCTGGTTCACTATCTTTCTAGGGACACTCCATAGACACAATGGTTTTTATACCCTACAAACTGTATATATTTTCTTCCCTTACACTAATCCTACCGATCTCTCTCACACACACACACACACACACGTCTGGTTCGCTATCTTTCTAGGGACACTCCATAGACACAATGGTTTTTATACCCTACAAACTGTATATATTTTCTTCCCTTACACTAATCCTACCGATCTCTCTCACACACACACTCACTGACACACTCACCAGGACTCTACACACTCACACACGCACACTCTCTCACTCACTACACTCACTCACACACTATCACACACTCACTCAAACACATACACACTCTCACACACACATATACGCACTCGCACACACACGCACTCACACATATACGCACTTGCACACACACTTACACACACACTCTCACACTTTACTGTACTTGTCGGCGCTGCACTGCCACTGTGTTCGTAATATCTTGTGTAGTTTGCACTACATGTTTGCACACACACACTTTATTTAATGTCCATAGTCACATCATATCGTGTTTATGTCGTTTCATGTACTGTGTAATGCTGAAATGACAATAAAAGCCTCTTGACTCATGGGTTCTCAGATTTTATCTGTACAGTCAAGGGTCCCTCACAGGTTTGGACAGTTCTATAAGCATTCAGTAGATGCATTTACACACTGTTTAGTGGCCAGTATGGGGATGTAAGTAATTAGCCATGTAATAGAATAAAAAAAATCTAAAAATCTATCATAATCATGGCCTGGTCCTCTCTCGTCACTCCTCCGCGGGACTCGAGGCCGGTGTGACTCGCAGGAGACGCTCCCCAGCAAGCAATTTTGCGTCTAATAGCCGTCCAAACACAGCCCAGACGTCTAGGCTAAAACAAGGCTAAATTTGGGCTGTCAGTGAAAATCTAATAGACGTCTAACCATAGCCCAAGAATAGACTAGTCATCAATTAGACGGCTATTGAACGACTACATCTAATAGACAACAAAATGATGGCTAAAGGATTCTTTTCACTCAAATATAACAGGTTCTCATAAATGACAATCCATCAAAAAAAAAAAAAAAGTATAATTAGGTTTTATTTAGAAAAAGAACATTAACAACTTAGACAACTTAAGACTTGGCTTGTTAGAAAAAAATATTCTGCAATGTGACCCGCTGAAATGTCACGGTTCCTACACATGATAACAAATAATGTATTTAAATAATGAGCACGTCAAAACGAACACAAAGTGGGAATTTGCTTTAACGTTTGCTGTTGCTCGCCCGTTGCTCTCCGACAGTAGTATTGCGCTCTCTCTCTCTCTCTGTCTCTCTCTCTCTCTCTCTCTCTGTCTCTCTCTCTCTCTGTCTCTCTCTCTCTCTCTGTCTCTCTCTCTGTCTCTCTCTCTCTCTGTCTCTCTCTCTCTCTCTCTCTCTCTGTCTCTCTGTCTCTCTCTCTCTGTCTCTCTCTCTCTCTATCTCTCTCTGTCTCTCTCTCTGTCTCTCTCTCTCTGTCTCTCTCTCTCTGTCTCTCTCTCTGTCTCTCTCTGTCTCTCTCTCTCTCTCTGTCTCTCTCTCTCTCTCTCTCTCTCTCTCTGTCTCTCTGTCTCTCTCTCTCTGTCTCTCTCTCTCTGTCTCTCTCTCTCTCTATCTCTCTCTCTTTCTCTCTCTCTCCCTCTCTCTCTTTCTGTCTCTCTCTCTCTCTCTCTCTCTCTCTCTCTCTCTCTCTCTGTCTCTCTCTCTCTCTCTCTCTCCTGTAATTTATTTATTTATTTATTAAAATGGCGGAAATGTTTATCGCGAGATCTGGCAACAATCTCTATTAACTTTTAAAGTCGCGCGTTAATCATGTCTCAGTAGGGCTAGGGCGAGAATTGCAATTACATTTGTATTGAACTTAAAATGAAAGTCAGTCAAATAATATCGTAGAATGTGTATGAATGTTATGTGTGACAACAAAAATTATGCTAATTCAAATGTTTACTTGAATGCATCCCACAAGCTGCGTGGGCGAAAACGACATGTAATTTTAACACTATTTTGGCTATACTCGGTTGTCTGAATCAGGGCTATAGCCAAGACGGTAAAATTAGACTATAGATTGCCTCAATTTCGCCGGTTGGACAAAAACAGATTCAGCCCATCCAATTCAGAGCTCAATCGTGACAAATCGACCATGTCATGAACACTTGTAGATATCATTGACATTGTGAACATGATGGGATATAACCATCTCATCCGCTTCCTGGCCAAAAACTACAATAAATCAGTTTTGACTATAAGTGGGCTACAAATAGCTGGTCTGTATAGGAGCTAAATCGTGGCTACGCACAGCCTATATAACATGTGAAAGAAAATAAACTAAACACCTTGTAATCACTGTTGACTTTGCTTACATGATGGAATATCACACATCTTGCAAGTTATTTTGGCCAAAACGACATGTATCCAAATTCAAGGTTATTTTGGCTAAAAGTGGGTTACGCATAGCCTGACTATATCGGGTCTATAGTTAACCGAGTCGGCGAAATGACGACTATTGCTTGCTGCGTCCTTACCCAGAAAACACAGATCTGCTAAAGAGAAAACATCTGTGGTGTACAAACATCCCTTGATAGCACACGTACATCCATGGAAAGACAAATCCAGACATTTCCTCACTGCTCAATGACGGAGGGTGACTTTATGGTGTTTGATTTGCCATTCTGAGCATGATCAAAAACAGAAACGTTTTTTTTCTTAGTGAAATTGGTCTGAGAATATCTAAAATTAGAAAGAGGTAAGAACAGTTTCATTCAGTTATACAAATATTACAGTAGATGTAGTTAAAAGGCAGGTTACACTATTTTAAGGTGACGTAGTTACATTGTTCTTACTCAAATTAGAGTTAGAGTTTTAGTTAGTTAGAGTTTGGTTTAGGGTTAGTTACTTGTAATTATGCATAATTTACTGTTATTACTATAGTAAGTCACCTTAAAGTAAAGTGTTACCGCATTATGTCATTACTCGTGTTATCCAATCAAAGCACTCATCGCTCTCCCAGATAATTGGGTGCTTAGACCGATATGTCAGTACAAAAATATGAAAAAAGGTCTGCACTCTAAAAATATTTTATTAACAGGAGATTAAAAAAGTACAAATGTTACTCATGTTATCTAAATAAAAGTAAAACGTGGCCAAACATCTCAAAAGTACATTTTTTCTAAGTAATCAATGTAATATATTTTTGTTCAATAATATATATATTTTTTAATATTTTGTATTTTGAGTTACTAAGTAACACTAGGCCCTTTTTAGGGGGACTTCATCCCAGCACCCCTAAAAAATGTTTGATTAATTCCGTAATCTGTACACTAATCACTATGTGATTCATAATGTAATAATTATTAGCCTAACTGTCATTGAGAGGGGACAAGAATTACTATTAACGAAGCCGTTTTCATCCGAATAATTATGAATAAAATAAATATAAATATAAGCAAGTGTGATTATTATTATTATTATTTTTTTTTATTTAACCTCCTCTAATCATGTCCACGATTTTGTGTGTAAAAAAATGTCAGAAGTGACCAAGAACACCAGAGGGTTAAGAACATTTCTAGTTGATAAAATATGCAGTATATTTCATTTTAACATCCAGGCGATGGCGCTGTTGACACTCCGATGCTTGAATCTTTTCCCTGTTGAGGAGAAAGTCTTCATGAAGCTTCTTCTCATCCTCCTGTAATAATCGCCTGTGTTCGTTTCGCCTCGGATGTGGAAGGACAATTCGTCGACAATTTGTTCCGGGTTTTTTTTTTAATTGCAAAAGAAAGGTTACAGAGAGTAACAGTAAGAATATAAATCAACACAATATAACATGATGTCATGATGTCAACATGAACATTTAAAGGTTTGTTCCGGCTTTTTTGCGTCTCATTTTAGTGTGAAAGGGCGTTTTTAACACGTTATGGGTATAATTATCGTTCTTAATAAGTCTGATTGCTTGTAAATGGGCGATTAAAAAGGCAATAACATTGTAAACAGGTATGATGTTGTATAAAGTAGCACCCTTTTTCTTTTGTTTGGTATAATTTTGTTCTTGTCCTCTGGCACTGTTTTTACTTTATTTTACTTTCGTTACTTTGTATTTTTACTTTCAATGAATATGTCTCATTGCATTCTGGTTTATGGCATTAATAAAAAATAAATTTAAAAAAAGTGATGGGCGATTTCAAAACGATGCTTCATGAAGCTTCGAAACCTTTGCAAAATGTTTGTTTCGACTCAGTGGTTCGGACCGCGTATCAAACTGACAGAGTCACGTGATGTCAGTAAACGAGGCTTCGTTACGTCACAACTGATTCACCCCCCCCAATTGAACAAGCGTCTAAAGGTTTGACCTGATCTCTGATCAGTTTTATACCATAGATGTTTTAATTAAGTTGGCTTGAAATTATTCTTCTTAATATTAATATTAAACTTAACATTATTATTCTTTTGAGACTAAAATTTCTATACGTGATACATATCTATCTATCTATCTTAGCAACCACCCAGAACAACATAGCAACCACCCAGAATACCCTAGCAACCACATAGCAACACCCTAACAACCACATAGCAACACCCTAACAACCACCCAGAGTACTCTAGCAACCACCTCGAGAACCTTAGCAACCGCATAGCAACCACCCAAGTACCCTAGCAACTGCATAGCAACACCCTAAAAACCACCCTTAGTACCCTAGCAACCACATATAACGTTTCTACATAGAAACACTCTAGCAACCACCCAGAGTACCCTAGCAACCACATAGCAACACCCCGAGTACCCTAGCAACCGCATAATAGTAGTTAATAGTCTCTTGTTGGCCTGTTTAGCTGAGCCATCCATGGAACAAACTAAACAAGCCCTGAAAATTGATAAAATAACACGTTTTTACAGACACTTAATGTTTAATGGTATTAGATGATTACTTTATTGTATTTGATAGATTATACGTTTTGCAATGGGTTTGTAAGCTGTTTTTATGCATGTTTTTGTTGCATTTACATTGTTCTGACCAGCAGGGGTCACCAGCGTGTGGCGTTTCGGACGATTCGAAACAGTGAATCATTTTGCGAAGCAATTGGTTCAAATGATTCGAAGCTTTGAAAAGCTTCGTTTCTCCCATCATCATCATCACTAGTAAATGACAGCACACTGTTCCTCAATAATCCACATTATTTGAGCTGCTATTGCACAAACCGTAAGTTATTGAAAATAATAACATCATATTAGAGAGAAAATAAATATTCCCACTGAACTCAACGGAGATCTCCACGTCACTCGCAGGGAGCCGGTTCACACGGGCTTCCGGTATCCAACTGTCAAACCGCATGATTCATGGGATATGAGTTTTTAGCTCCATTTGCGACCTTGCAAAAGCTGTTGAACTAAACTACAACTCCCACAAAAAAAGCCTCTCCTCATTCCAAGGAAACCCCCATCCCGGCAGATCCCTCAGTAGGTTACAGCCTCTTCTCCTCCCCGTGTTATTGAGGGGGAGAGGAGCGGAGAGGAGGTGATTTATCCGCGGTCATGGAGAAATAAAGCACAAGCTCCTCTGCCCCTGGAGATCAGCAGCATTCATCACCCGCTCCAGAGCAGGAATATATCAGTGAAGGCGGTCATGCAGCGCGCGCACGGGAGAATCTGAAAGCGTCTGCCGTTAAAGATGTCCGCGGAGCTGCAGCAGCGCGACTGGACGCGGGCGGAGGAGGAGGAGGTGCAGCGGCTGTCCCGGGAGCTGGCCGAGACCACGAAGGAAAAGATTCAGGCGGCGGAGTACGGGCTGGCGGTACTGGAGGAGAAGCAGCAGCTCAAGCAGCAGTTCGACGAGCTGGAGGCGGAATATGAGACCATCCGCCAAGAGCTCGAGCAGCTGCGAGAGGTAACGGCCAACGGTCGGCTTCAGAACTGCGACATTACTAACCGTTGCGAAATGCTGCCATATTATCTGTGTAGTTATGTAGGCCACGGACCACCAAATATCATCATCTTCGGGAGACCCCCCCCCAATATTAAACTGTGTGTATATATATATATATATATATATATATAAAAAAAAACAATTTAGACCAATTTAAATTGTTTACCAATTTAAGTGTAAATTTAGTGTTATATTATAATATTTTGTATCTGTTAAGGTACATTACGGGTTTTTTTCTGTTAAGTCAATGTATTATTTATTTATTTTAATAAAATTTATTGTTTAATTATTTATTTTAATCTAAATTTTATTTTATTCCTGTCAAAATTTTAACTGGCCCCAGCACAAAAAAAGTCATAAATAAATAAAATAGGCCTTTTTGACCCATAACCTTAATAAATAAGGTTGTGACACCAAAAACTACTAGCCCAACTCCATATAAATTTCAAATATTAAGTAAACTGTCAGTAATAAAATAAGAACAAAAAATCAAATTACAAAACATACAAATAAAATAAACACTGCTTTTCATGTTTTAAGTCAGGTAAGACTAACAGTAATTTACAGGTTGAGAAAATAATTAAATGTAAAATAACACTGCATAGTCTTCACTGTATAAATTAAAAATGGATTAATCATTATTAAAGTTACAAGAGTTATTCAGTCCAGAGTAGTGAGTAATTTTTTATCTTTGCCTTTTGTTGTTTGATTAACATTAAACACACATACGGCAGTAGGAATATTAGGCTTCTGTCACTTTAAGAGCGAATGCACAGATCCAATACACTGATACACACGTGCTTTATTTTTCAGCTGTTTATGTTCACTTAAGATATGGAGTGATTTAATATGATGGAGTGACTTCATGTTGTTTTTGAACATGGTGAAACGCTGGCATTGTGTCACTGGATGGGTCCGAAAGACTTAATGGGAAGAATACTGGCATGTCCGAATCCAATGATTATTTCCTGAGATTCCTTCATCTGGTTGAGTTTTGCGTAGATTTGTCATATGCTGCCTATGATATCCCACAATCCTGTGCCTGCGGCGGTTGTTGGGAAGAATAAAAAAATAATAGCAAAAATGGTTTAAACTTTTGATTCCATTTCTAGCAATAAATAAGCTTTGTAGGTATTAAATATTTGCCTTTTCTTTGGGTGCAGCCATATATATATGACCCTGGATCACAAAACCAGTCATAAGGGCCAATTTTTGGAAATCGAGATTTATTCATCATATGAAGTAATTTTTTGTCAAACCCCTTTGTCTATAAAACATATTTTGTTGGAATGCACTGCTTTGAATGTCACTAGGCAGTGTTTTTACATAGAAAGTTCTTTAATGGATGAATAATCTTAAGTTGTTTTTTTTTTTTATCAAATATTGAAATGAAAAATCTTATATAATGTTTGTTATATTTATGTGAGATGGTTATCAATTGTTTTTTGTTTCGTTTTTTGCTACAACTGTGTTAATTTTGTTTATATATTTATTTTTAATATATTGATCTTGCCATGAAAATAGCCACAGATGCTGATATGGCAATAAAAAAAAATAAATATTGGTATGGTTTATTAGGACAATATTTGGCCGAGATACAACTATTTAAAAATCTGGAATCTGAGGGTGCAAAAAAATCGAAATATTGAGAAAATCTCCTTTAAAGTTGTTCAAATGAAGTCCTTAGCAACGCATATTACTACTAATAATAAATTTTTTATATATTTACGGTAGGAAATTTACAAAATATATTTGTGGAACATGATCTTAATATCCTAATGATTTTTGGCATAAAAGAAGAATGGATTTTATATGTATATATATATATATATATATATATATATATATATATATATATATATATATAGTGACGTGTTGGTTGTTGATTGGCTGTTGAGATGTGAGTGTGGCACTCAAAAATGCAGGCAAATATGACATGAATTTAGAAAATATATAAGGTGAATATTAATTTCATGGCAACTTTAGAGTCTGTGAGCCTGATTTTCTGTTGGTGAGTTCAAAGAGCAATCCGCATTTAACTCCAGCCCGTTCACACTAAGAGTGCTAACTATACCGATGATATATTAACGTACACTTCAACGCACAATATCACTGTGTTTATTATAAACACTGCAGTTTTGATTGGCTGTTTTTATCGATCATCAGTTGAAAGACAAATCTTATTTTTAAACTGATTGTAATTTCTCTGTGTTGTTATTGTTATAGTTGTGGTTTTAGAACATTTTTAAAACTATATCTTTATCATTATAGTTATCATCCCCTGCTGTAAACAGGCCTTTGCTGCAGTTTAGGGACTTTGGTCATTGTGCTGGAATCACAGCCCTGGTTTGATCAAACGCTGCTCTTGTACGGTTCTTCCCAACACTCCCTGATTGAGTCGGTTATTTACTGCACCTCATATTCTTGATCTGATGTTGCTTTTAATCACACAAATGTGTGATTATATCTCAAAATTAGGTGTCAAGTTTCAGAATGAAATAATGCTTTGGTTTTGTACTGTGTGAGTCTTTCGGCTCATGTGCTGTGGGGAAATGTGAAAGCCCTGCTTTTGAATTTTTGCGGGAGTTTCCGTCCCCGCCTAAACGGCCAAGTGAATTACAGCCTCAACAGGAATGATGGGAATGCGGATGAGCTGCTGATAAACACGCCTCTGTCTCTCGTCATGCTGGGAGTGAGAGAGAGGACGCTTTAGGGATTTGTCCTGTGGGTCGATCGGTTACAAACCTCAAAGTTAGGAAAAGCCTTTGTTTAAGTGACTGGCAAGCTATTATTAAAACCAGTTCTTTCCAGTTTCATAAACTTTTCTTGATTCCTTGATGGTTCTGGAGTAGTTTTGTCACGTTCTGGCCCTTTTGACAGTTTTGATGGCTCTACGTTGAAAACGGTCAGTATGACCTACATTGCCGTCGGGGTCAGTCAAGACGTTTAACTAGTAAACAAGCAAAGTTATTGTGCAAATAGTTCTCGAATGCAGAAGCTCTGTTGAAAAGATGAGCTAATGTGTCTTTCACACATACAGGACATCTGCATTTTACAGTTTAGCGATCATGAAAATACTGTAAAATCAGCTCTGGGATGAGAAGTTCTCCTCAGCGCATTCTGTTTAAAGGTCATTTGACTCATTTCTGATGATTGTATTCACAGCGTATACAGGGCTCCAGACTAACATTTGAGAGCACTGGAGGAAAATTCATCATACAATTAATTTATTTATAAAATTAATATTGTTTTGCATTGTTTTGTTAATAAGGGCAGTTACTAATAATATTACATGTTTGTTTATTGGAAATTTAACAGTGAAGCGCTGAGGTTGAATTGATATATTGATAAAAAAAGATCTTTTATTAACAACAGTACTGCGCAAAAACCTCTTTTTTATATAACCTTTTTCATATATTAGGAAAGGGGAGTGGAAGTGGCTAATGAGTCAAGTGCTCCTCTGCTGCCATCTACTGGTTATAGTGGTCATTTCATGTCTTTTTTTTTAAATAAAAGTGCTTGTTTGCTAGCCTGACAAGCCAGACCCACATCAAGATGTTGAGTCTGGGAACACACCATTGGCAGGGCTCAATCCGAGCGGCGGTATAAACGGTTGTCTTTCAGATTCCCTCTGCACGCAATAGGATAGCGCTACAACCTACCAGAGCAACGAAGAAGGTGACATAGTCAGAGGAGCTAGCTTGATACAGCGGAGCTAGTTGATAGATTAAACTTTTGCCGTATCCGGTCGGCAAAACTCCTAACACATCTTTCTTTTTTAAGAATGACTTCAGTGCCGTTCTTTGTTCTTTTCTCAAAGAAAAGCTTAACTCCAAGTCTTCCAGAGTCACGGCCAAAGCTGACTAGAAAGACCGCTGTTCGCCAGCTTCTTTGTTTTCGAATAGCACGTGGAACCATCACAACTCTGCCATCATTATGTTAAGCCCGCCCACCGACTCTATACACGATGTGATTGGCCTGACTACAGTTTGGTTTTTCAAGCTCGCAAGCCGACGGAGAGTTGCTAGACGACCCTGGCTGCAAATTACATTACTGACGCTAGGGTGCGTCTAGATTTCTAGGCTACTTGTTTGCCACAGTGTTACTTTTCCTACACCTTTAAACTTTTAGTGTTACAAATCATCACATTAACAATAAATAACATTAAAATCAGATGATATTTAGAGTGCTGGAAAAAGTGTGAAGCCCTTGAAAAGTGCTTGAATTTCACTCTCAAAAGGTTATACGAACCCTGAGATGAATAATGTAAAAAAAAGAATGAAAAAAACATTTTTCTTCCACAATGGTGTTACTACAGTAAATCATGTGGCGTCACTACAGTAAATCATGTGGTGTTACTACAGTAAATCATGTGGCGTCACTACAGTAAATCATGTGATGTTACTACAGTAAATCATGTTGCGATACTACAGTAAATCATGTGGCGATACTACAGTAAATCATGTGGTGTTACTACAGTAAATCATGTGGTGTTACTACAGTAAATCATGTGGTGTTACTACAGTAAATCATGTGGCGATACTACAGTAAATCATGTGGTGTCACTACAGTAAATCATGTGGCGTCACTACAGTAAATCATGTGGCGTTACTACAGTAAATCATGTGGCGATACTACAGTAAATCATGTGGCGATACTACAGTAAATCATGTGGCGATACTACAGTAAATCATGTGGTGTCACTACAGTAAATCATGTGGCGATACTACAGTAAATCATGTGGCGTTACTACAGTAAATCATGTGGCGTCACTACAGTAAATCATGTGATGTTACTACAGTAAATCATGTGGCGATACTACAGTAAATCATGTGGCGATACTACAGTAAATCATGTGGTGTTACTACAGTAAATCATGTGGCGATACTACAGTAAATCATGTGGCGATACTACAGTAAATCATGTGGCGTCACTACAGTAAATCATGTGGCGTCACTACAGTAAATCCATGTGGTGTTACTACAGTAAATCCATGTGGTGTTACTACAGTAAATCCATGTGGCGTCACTACAGTAAATCCATGTGGTGTTACTACAGTAAATCCATGTGGTGTTACTACAGTAAATCATGTGGCGTCACTACAGTAAATCATGTGGCGTCACTACAGTAAATCATGTGGTGTCACTACAGTAAATCATGTGGCGTCACTACAGTAAATCATGTGGTGTTACTACAGTAAATCCATGTGGCGTCACTACAGTAAATCATGTGGCGTCACTACAGTAAATCATGTGGCGTCACTACAGTAAATCCATGTGGCGTCACTACAGTAAATCCATGTGGCGTTACTACAGTAAATCCATGTGGTGTCACTACAGTAAATCATGTGGTGTCACTACAGTAAATCATGTGGTGTTACTACAGTAAATCCATGTGGTGTTAATATAGTAAATCATGTGGCGTCACTACAGTAAATCATGTGGCGTCACTACAGTAAATCATGTGGTGTTACTACAGAAAATCATGTGGCGTCACTACAGTAAATCATGTGGCGTCACTACAGTAAATCATGTGGCGTCACTACAGTAAATCATGTGGCGTCACTACAGTAAATCATGTGGCGTCACTACAGTGTCACTACAGTAAATCATGTGGCGTCACTACAGTAAATCATGTGGTGTCACTACAGTGTCACTACAGTAAATCATGTGGCGTCACTACAGTAAATCATGTGGCGTCACTACAGTAAATCATGTGGCGTCACTACAGTGTCACTACAGTAAATCATGTGGCGTCACTACAGTAAATCATGTGGCGTCACTACAGTGTCACTACAGTAAATCATGTGGCATCACTACAGTAAATCATGTGGTGTCACTACAGTAAATCATGTGGCGTCACTACAGTAAATCATGTGGCGTCACTACAGTGTCACTACAGTAAATCATGTGGCGTCACTACAGTAAATCATGTGGCGTCACTACAGTAAATCATGTGGCGTCACTACAGTGTCACTACAGTAAATCATGTGGCGTCACTACAGTAAATCATGTGGCGTCACTACAGTGTCACTACAGTAAATCATGTGGCATCACTACAGTAAATCATGTGGTGTCACTACAGTAAATCATGTGGCGTCACTACAGTAAATCATGTGGCGTCACTACAGTGTCACTACAGTAAATCATGTGGCGTCACTACAGTAAATCATGTGGCGTCACTACAGTAAATCATGTGGCGTCACTACAGTAAATCCATCATGTGGCGTCATGTGGCGTCACTACAGTAAATCATGTGGCGTCGCTACAGTAAATCATGTGGTGTTACTACAGTAAATCATGTGGCGTCACTACAGTAAATCATGTGGCGTCACTACAGTAAATCATGTGGCGTCACTACAGTAAATCATGTGGTGTCACTACAGTAAATCATGTGGCGTCACTACAGTAAATCCATGTGGTGTCACTACAGTAAATCATGGTGGATGTTGGTGATTTGTGGACTGAAACCCCTGAATGTTTCAATGTTTCTCCTGGTCTTCACGTCAGCTCTGTTTGATCTGATATCTGTGGTTTATAACAGAGAATTCTGCGCCGAACGCTTCCTCTAGATCTCGCAGTAGAGATGTTATTAATTCTGTGGTGAATTCAAGCGCTTTCTCACTGGATCTCCAGCGCTGTGTAGTGACGGTGTCATGTGATCGAGATCGGCCCGTGTATGAGCTCGCGCTGCGCTGTCTATTACTGCTCCGAGCTGAGAAACGGTCCGCGCAGTTTGATGTTTCTCATATGTAACAGAAATGGCAACTCTTATCAGTTAAGCAAAAAAAAGAAAAGAAAAAAGGCTGCAAAATGCGACTATTTGGTCGCAGTCTGGAGCCCTGGATACCTTTTTTGTGATTTCTGACTTATATCTTAATGATAAAAAGCCGTTGCTTACAGCACATGTGGTACATTTATTGGGTTTAATGTGTGAAATCTAATGTCTGTCTAAAAAAAAAAAAAAAGTAAAATAAGAGAACTCTGTAATGAAAGGTGGCCTTCCCACACCAAGGCTGGACAATATCAGATATTTATAATATTTTCACATGGATTTTCACAAATTTTGCATATAAAGGTGGCATGTTTGGTTGGATTAAAACGAACCCTGGTGCGATTGCTCTGTTAGTGCGGCTCATTTGAATAAGTGTGAACGCTGCCATCCGAACTGAACAAGGAGACCGAGAGGTCTCGCTGCGGATCAACTGAAATATGAACGCAACACGGACCAAAGACATGCAAACGAACCAAAAACAGGGCATGATGTCACAAGATGCGACCCTAAAAAGGGCAGAATGCTCAAGCACACCTGTTTTTTCTCGCCATAGTCGTGATGTCGCCCATCACCGTTCGGTGCAGGCATCAGAACCGCGTCTCAGCAGCAGATCTTCATTTGTGTGTGTGACGGAGGGATTCCTGCCGCTGTTTTGACTACACATTTGATAAAATTCTATACACAAAATATACGTCATTAAAGCTGACCAATCAGGTTGTGAACGTATCCCTATGACTTTAGGATTGGTATCTTTAGGTTTGGTGTTAAGAATGACAGTGTAAATGCTAAGCAATCCAGGACTAAATGTATCGCTTTCGTTTTTGATCCCAACTATAAGTGTATATGTAGTGCGAACACACCCCTAGAGTTTGTTGTAATATAAATGTTTTTCAAATGCGCATGATGAAAATCAGTGGAAATAGGTTAGTGGGGATTTAGATGCTGGCAAAACGATCAGCTAGGGTTGTTCTCTTCAAGCTGTTTCCAACAATGTGTCTTTGTTTCTTCAGGATGCAATTGAAAACAAGTCTGCTAAATTTAGTCATTGGCACAGCTCAGGATTGGTCTTGTTGCTGGTGGGTGTCCCACACAAGCAGGTTATCTGTGAATGTGGGAGTTTATAGACCGTTTGCTCACAGCTGTTCAAGCACTTGTGTTGATGTTCTGGAGAACAATGTACAGAGACACTCGATCCTCTGATGCATCGCAATTCTCTCTTAGATTCTGAATCGATTCTGGTTCAGTGCACTTGCATCTCCAAATGATTTTATGATGTAAAATTATTTCTGTCTTAAAGACAAACATCTGATATGTTCTGTGCATTAGTCTGAATACAGCCTATTAGACCTGTTTATGGGTGGGTGAAATCTTATTTCACGATAGCAATATATAAATCACAAGCAAAGATAAAAATAAGAAGCAAATTACAAACAATAGGACAAATACAATATAACAAAAATATGAATTATACAAATTATACATTCTGTTTATTATAAGCACATGCTGCAGTTTTGTCGTCTGCCGCTTTACAGCAGGATGGATTCTGATTGGCTGTCATTGTTTTTATCGTTCATCAGCTGGAAAAAAATCGTTACAATGATATCGTTTCTCTGTGCCAGTGTGCCATTATCGTTATAGTTGTGGTGTAGGGATGGGCGATATGTAAAAAATATTTGATCGATAATCGCCTTAAATATTGCGATATCCAATTATATCGTCTACTCAAGCCACACACACACATCATGTTGAGTTTGGCTGCACGTTATCTAATGATAGCCAGTGATTCAGTTCGTTTAATCTAATTACTGAAACGTTTGTTTACACACCTTTGATGGACATCAGTTAAATACTATAATGTTGCCATTTGAAAGTAGGGATGCACGATATATCGGCCATCATATCGGTATATATTAAAGCCAATAAATAATGGATCATTTAAATTGCTTGAAATATGATTAGAATCACTTCAAAAAAGGAAAATACAGTTCCAGTGCAACATGTGCAGCGCAAGTCTGTCATATCGTCTACATAATATCATAATGAGAACGTCATAATTGTGTGCTTGGGACATGGGCTTAATGGTGAGACTTTTTTGTAATCAGACTCTCAAACATTATATAAAAATTTGGATTTCGATTTATCGGCCGATATAAGAATTATAAGATATAAGGATGTAAGAATTATCAGTATCGTCCAAAATGTTCATATCAGTGCATCCCTAGTTGAAAGCCATAATCAACAAAAACATATAAACGTCACTTGTGCCTAACAAACCCCTTAATAACAACATCTTCCTTTTTTGGAAGGAGTCTTGCTTTTCTTTTGCGCATCCCTCATTTTCTTTTTTGCTATCACGTGTAAACATCATAAAGTCCCACCCACTGAGAGCTGTACAGACACATACCGCGCTATAAATGATGCAGCAGAATCTGTGCTGGTTGATGCATGTCTGTCACCGCATGGTAAATACCATCAACAACCCAGCCCTAACCTTGAGTGAACCTAACCAACACCTAAAAACAAGGCACACCTGTGACACGGAATATTAAAGGATATTCCCATTATAATCACTAAAAAGGAGCAGAACTCGGCACTGACCAAAATCGGTGAGTGGATTCTGAGTAACCTTAAACTCCTCTGATTGGCCATTGCGTTCAAAAGATCAACAGACATGTCTGTGATTGGCTACATTTCTCACTGCTGCAAAAACACATTGTAAATATAAACCTTTGTCGCTTTCCAGAGCACAAACACAAATACGCCCTGGAGCTTTTGCCAAATCTGCTTCGCAGGGCTGATTTTTTTACAGTATCAACTGAGGGTGCTCTTGCTTTCGTTTGAGGGTGCTTAACTTTGTTAAAAACAGTTGCTTCACATGGTGCCTGAACTCAAAAGAAAAACCATAGACTGTAAAAAAAATATGGACGTAGTGTCCGTGACGTCACCCATAGAGGTAAGCCTCAAAGTTGCCATCTTGGTAGCGCCTCACTCCCGGATAACCGAAAATGGGCAAAGAGGCGGGACGTGGGCGGAGCTAAGGTGACGTGATGGCTAACAGACAGCAGACAAACGGCAATCCACCTTTCACTCAAAATGGCCACGCCCTTAATTATGCAGAACTTTAAGGCTTTATATAATGTAAACGAATGAGTTATAAAAAGATTCACCCCCCTCACAGTTGTCATGAAGGGCAAAATTAGCCGTATAGACCAAAACTGCTTTTTGTACCAGGCTGTAAACATGTTTTTTTTTTTCTGCTGTAAAGTTGGGCATTTTAACATGGAGGAGATACAGATTTGACTCCCTTTGGAGCCTGTCTCTAGCGGCCAGTCGATGAATTGCAGTTTAAGTCACTTCCGTGTTGGCTTCAAGAGAAACTGGGGGAGGTTGCCGCTTGGGAAAAACAGGAAACACTGCCTTCCTCCTCTTGTGGACTTGGAAGAATGGTTATGGGAACTCTGCCTTTGTTCTGAAACTTACTGAGCTGTGCTGCTCTTTAAATGGCCATACTGAAGTATACACTGTCCATCAGTACTGCCGATTAGATGGCTTTGTGAAGTCCTCAGATTGACTGCGCCAGGGGTCAATTATAACACTAATATAACACAATTAATTTAATTGATAGGCATTAGGGCTGCATGATATATCAAAATTATATGCATATCGCAAGGGCTTGTGATAACCGCATGATTTTAATACCAAAATATTACATAAAATCAAAGTTTTAGGTCGACGCAGACAGCAGAGAGTTGACTGGACACATGACAGTTACATATGTGTGACATGCTTAATGTTATTAAATACAATAAACAAAGTACTCACAAGCACAGAAAGCCACCTCACGGACAGTGTGTGATCTGAGTTCAGTTCTCTTCCGCAGCTTATATGGCCAAATACACACAAAATTGTGAAAACGCCAGCATTCACGTGAACACAGTCAGTTATGTCTTAAGCGGGCTAAACAGTTGAGAAAGAAAATGCATGTGTATCAATATATTGGATCCGTGCATTCGCTCTTAAAGTGACAGCAGCCTAATAAACCTGCTTGTGTATTTAATGTTACTCAAACAACAAAAGACAAAGAGAAAATCACAAACTTTTGTGGCTTTAATAAGATTTAGTATATATGTAATTCATACAGTGAAGCTATGTTTTATTTTTACATTTGATTATTCTATTTCTGTTGTTGTAAATGTAGGCTCACCCAAAACCCTAAACCCCCTGGTTTACACTGACGTTAAAATCACACTTTTTTATGTAGCTAATGCTATAGTAAAACACTGCTGTTCACTTTCAGAAGTTGTAGGAATGCTTTCTTCTTACAAAAAGAATGTGAAACATGTATGTTGGTTATATCATTTTCAGTTTTTAACCTGTTAGCCCGCACCGGTGCGTGGGCGGGAGGATGGTTGTGTTTGTGCTATTATTTACTTTTGTTTTATAAAAAATATTTAATCATTTGAAAGCTAACACACTCAAGATTCATGTTCTGAACTTGTTTTTGCAATAAATACACCAGAGAGGAAAGGGTTAAATGAAATGCTGAAGGACCGGCCATGTAAACATGAACAAAATAAACGCAGTACTCATCTTTCATCTCCTATCGTTAAGATCAGATCGGACGAATCCAAGAAACACCAGCATACATTTCAATGTAAGGGTCCACTCTTCAAAATGCATCCCACTTTTTAATCCAAAACAAAAAATCCTCCTTTGTTTGCATGAGCGTTTTGAGTTAGAGTAATCAATCATGTCCATTTTCAATGAAATATCGATTCTAATCAGTATTCTGGCGATCTCCCCTGTCGTGTAGACTCTTCCGCATAATATGAGCCCTCCCTCGTCTCTCTCCTCCAATCACAGGCGTTCTGGTGACTCAATATATCCAGGAAGCACATTACAGGCTTGGCCGAGGTGTCAATCATAGCACCCATGGTTTTCACCCAACAAAATTTCAAGTGTCTAGTTTAAAATAAGACCAGATTTATGAATATAGACCATAGGGTTTAAGAGCTGCAGACATTTTTATTTGGGTATGTCGTTTTCAGAAAATGCTCAAAAATAGGGGCGCAAGGAGGTTAAACATATTTAAATATGATTACAATTTATTTTACACACTTACGGCATTAACGTATCGCATATTGAATATTATTTAACAGGTTATCACATCACATTTTTCTTCAATATCGTGCAGCCCTAATAGGCATAGAGTGTGGTTTGAATATGAATAGAGTATAGAGCTTTTAACACCTCATTAATTCACAGACTGTAGAATAGACCCTCCATACATGGATTGTTGCTGCAGTGTTTGTATATGTTATACACACTTTTGGATGGTATACCACTTGTTTCCTCCTTCACATTCCCCCTTTGGCAATATGAATCATCCCTATATATAATGATAAATTGTTAATGATTAATCTTCATATCTTTCTTCTGTTACTCAGGCGTTCGGACAGGCTCACTCCAACCACAGGAAGGTGGCGGCTGACGGCGAGAGCCGCGAGGAGTCGCTCATCCAGGAATCGGCGTGTAAGGAGGCGTATTACGAGCAGCGCATGCAAGAGCTGCAGGCAGAACTGCGACAAGCACGTAATATCCTGACAAACGCCCAGTCAGAGAACGAACGCCTCGCCACCATCACTCAGGAACTGAGAGAGGTCAGTCCACTGTGTGACTGAACGAACGCCGTGTGTTTGGTTCACGAGCTGCATGTATAGTGTATAAAATAACAAAATGTTTGATAAATCAAGAGTTTGTACCTGCCTATTAAAAAAAACACTATATAAACTACATAAACATTTAAAACTAGGGCTGTGATGGTGGTAATTCTTCCACCACGATGGTAAACAAAATTAGGCTTTTATTAGAGATGTACACATATTCATACTGAAAACTTTTCATTGCTTTTTCTTTCTGTTCGGCATGCATGTGAACAAACACAGCATTGTTTCAAGCACTGCACGTGCTTTGGACAATGCCATTTATATCGCATCTGAAAAATGACGAAGTACACTGAGTGAACTGCTGTGGGAAAAGTGCACGACTCAAGTCGCCCTTAACATGAGATATGCTTTTATATTAAGCACATCAAACTAACTTGCCCTTCTGTCAGATGCATGTGCTGTATAATGCATTAGGGGGTTTTCCTCAGTGTATACCTTACATCCTTATCTGTAAATGTTTTGGCCCAGTCAGAGCCCAGACATAAATCCAGTTAAAAAAAAAAAAACATGAATTGAAGAATTGTTTAACAGAGTAAAGGATGCAAATATAGGGATTAGGGATGTCATGATACCAAAATTCCAGTAGTCGGTACCAATACCATAAAAATTTTACGGTTCTCTGTACCAATTTTGATACCACAGCAAAATGTTTTTTTTTTTATTTTATTTAACTATTTGAAAAAAATTTTTTTTTTAAATTAAATTCAATGTTTATTATTTATGATGATAATCATAAGTAAATAATACAAATAAACATTTAAAGGCTACATGCTGTTTAAAAGTAAACATTGTTTATAAAAAAGATCAAGTGAAAAATAAGCAACCATCTAGGCATAATAATTATTATTATTAGTAGTAGTATTATTAGTATTGTTATTACATAGAGACGTAGCTAAATCTACTGTACAACAGTAGCCTAATATATTTCTGTCAATTTCTTCAAGTTAAACGGGACTTTTATTTTGACGGGTTGCAGTGAAGACCTTTGAGTGTCTGTGTTCATGATAGGACAGTTTTCTCAAATGAAACGGTAAATGCTCATGAGGTGACTCGGTTTATGCGTTAATCTCCTCATATAGTGACACGGCAGAAACTAAAAAGACAACGAGTGTCACGCGTGTGTGTGTGCGCACATCTGCGCCATTCATTCACACAGAGACGCAGAACATGCAGGGTTAATATTTAATAGTATTTTGCAGTTTAATATTCACAGACACTAGTATATATTCGGCTACAGTCTGGAGCCCTGCGCTTAGATAAACACGGAAGCGACTGAACGCAGCTGTGGGTACCGAATATACTCAGTACTACAGAAATGCTGGTATCGTCACATTTTTAACATTTCAGTACCGACTTGGTACCGAAGTACCGGCACTTGTGACATCCCTAATAGGGATTAAAAGTTAATGAAAGGAAGAAAATAAAGGTTTCTATAAATAAATTCCCTGTAAAAAAGACAGATGGTGTGACACGAGTGAGGATTTGGGAAGAGAAAGAGATTGTGTTTGATGGCGCAGTCCTATTAAGATTAGAGATTAATGAGCCAAAGGTGAAATGAAATGTGTTTTTGCTTGTGACTGAGCAGTGGAACAGATGGAGAGGAGAGGTAGAGACGGAGAGATACAGATGGAGTGAGTGAGAAACTGAAGTAAACAGGTCAAAGGATAAAAATGTAGTTGACACACTACCATTCAAAAGTTTGGGGTCAGTAAGAGATTTTTTTCTTTTGTTCGCTTACCTGGGGAACACATGGCCCCAGGATGCACTATGGGAAGAAGGCAAGCCGGCGGAGGCAGTGTGATGCTTTGGGCAATGTTCTGCTGGGAAACCTTGGGTCCTGCCATCCATGTGGATGTTACTTTGACACGCACCACCTACCTAAGCATTGTTGCAGACCATGTACACCCTTTCATGGAAACGGTATTCCCTGGTGGCTGTGGCTCTTTCAGCAGGATAATGCTCCTGCCACAAAGCAAAAATGGTTCAGGAATGGTTTGAGGAGCACAACAACGAGTTTGAGGTGTTGACTTGGCCTCCAAATTCCCCAGATCTCAATCCAATCGAGCATCTGTGGGATGTGCTGAACAAACAAGTCCGATCCATGGAGGCCCCACCTCGCAACTTACAGGACTTAAAGGATCTGCTGCTAACATCTTGGTGCCAGATACCACAGCACACCTTCAGGGGTCTAGTGGAGTCCATGCCTCGACGGGTCAGCAAAAGAGGGACCAACACAATATTAGGAAGGTGATTTATCGAATTAATGCAGCCTTGATGAGCAAAAGAGACTTCTTACAGACCACAAACGTTTAGTGTATGAGAGGGATCGACAAATCTTTAAACTGAATAAAGAAAATGTAATGTTTTCAGGCCAGAAAAATCCTTTTTGTTGTGTCCTGCTTCTTCGTTCTTTATTACATATACAAGCAGAAAAACACACACACACTTCTTCTGTCTTACAGAACAGTCAGATGGTTGAGCTGCAGAGGTCACGTCTGCGGGACGACATCAAGGAGTTTAAGATCCGAGAGGCTCGTCTGCTGCAGGACTACAGCGAACTCGAGGAGGAGAACATCACCCTCCAGAAACATGTTTCTGTCTTAAAACAGGGCCAGGTAACATTCGGCTGCTATAGCTTCAGACATGCTAAATGCATCGCCACGCTGCAGAAATATCAGCTGAAACGTGATGCGTTACAACAGCCTGTGTGTGTGTGTGTGTGTGTGTGTGTGTGTGTGATGGGATCTTGCAGGTTGAGTTTGAGGGTCTGAAGCATGAAATTCGTCGCCTGGAGGAAGATACCCAGTTTCTGAACAGCCAGTTGGAAGATGCCATCCGTCTGAAGGAGATCGCTGAGAGGCAGCTTGGAGAGGCGCTGGAAACCATCAAGACTGAGAGGGAGCAGAAGGCAAGAGATTTCTCTATCTATTTATTTATTTATTTATTTTTAATTATTATTATTATTATTATTATTGCAGATAGATACTGGGAGTGTGACCTCCCCTTTCTGTTACATTGACCTCGTACCAACAAACATAGACCCACACACCTGTGATAAGTCTAGAGAAAAATGGTAAAAATAAATAATAAGATTACAATAAATAAATGAAAAAAATAAGAATGTGATTTAAAATGAAAAAAAAAATTGTTTGTTATTAATTTACTAAATATATTAAATTACATTAAAATAAATGAAATTTTGTATTTTGAAATTTTGAACGAGGACACAGACAAGAAAGAACGGATATCGAGAAATGGCCAGTGTCTATTTCGTGCTGGGTGGCAATATTGATTTAATATTTGATTTTAATTGCTCTTTCTTTAAAGGGGGGTAACACACACAGTTTCTGCCAGTCTCATGTTAATCTTGAGTATCTATAGAGTAGTGTTGATCCTTCATATCTCCCAAGAGTCTTTAGTTTATCAGATTTATAAAAGACAGATACACTGTACCGATTCTTTCAGAAAACAGCCGAGCTCGTGGAGGCGGGTAGTGGGCGGAGCTAAAGAGTCTCTCACACACACACACACAATACATCATGGCATTATCCCTGGATAACTCTCGATTCACTATACGTTGGTGTTGTTCACATTATATGCACTTGCGCGCCGATTGCCGACAAAACACACACATTTGATGCAGTTTCACTCATCGCCTGCGGTTTCCACTCATGACCGGGAACAAACACACACACTTGCAGAACTCCGGAAACACAAACTGCATCCACTGTTCCCTTAACGCTGGGTTATTTGGGAAGTTGAACAAGGTGATCTTTCCCTCACACCAGAAACACACTTCTTTAGTGACATTGTTGATCTTGTGGTCTAAACACACAACACCAGCACCGCCGACGGCTCCCGTAACCCGAACGAAGCTCGATGATGGACACGCTCTCGCTCTGGTTGATGTGTGTGTCAGTGTGTGCTCATCTGGGAGAAGTGCCCGTACAAGGAATTCCACCCTTTATGATGTCATACAGGCCCATACTCGAAAAAAAACTTTCCGAAACTTGTTTGAATCCTGAAGGAGTGTATTTGGCACAGAAATACTCCGTCATACGTCCAACTCGTCCAACTTGGCCATGTTTAGCATGAGAATCAACTCTTTAACAGTGTGAATAGGTCAGAATGCATGAAATAGCATTAGACCCCCCCCCCCTGCCAGTCTGAGTTGTAACTCATGGTATTTCTTGGTGTGTATTAATACAGGCCGCCTTAAGGAAGGAGTTGTCACAGTACATGACCATCGGGGACTCCATGTACCACAGTCCTTTGAGCATCTCCCTCGACGGGCTGAAGTTTAGCGACGACACCACCATCGAGCCTAACAACGACGAACCCCTCCACGTCTATGAGAATGGCTTAGACAAGATCGCCAACAACAACGACAACCGTGTTTCCACGCCCAAAAAAGGAGAGCTGTTCCACCCCTCCTCCAGCCTCGTGGACAACCTCCTGAACGAACTCAACATCTCCGAGATCCAGAAGCTCAAGCAACAACTGCTGCAGGTAATGAGTTAAGCCGTTCTGATACGTTTACTTGTGTATTGTTTCAAAGCAGCTTCACAGAAAATGCTTGTTTCAATGTTACAATTGTTACTGATTTAAAATCACAATCTTCACAATTAGATTCCCCTCCCCCCAAATCATGCAGCCCTATAGTGTGTGTTCAGATCTGTGTTTGATTGGCTGACAGCTGGAGTGCTTAAATCCTATTAGTGGAAGTTGCATTTAGTGATCCACCCCATCTGACACAATGAGCTGTCCGTTCAACCATCTGTCAGGAAGTCAACCTGCAAACTCTGACCTTTTAAGGGTCCTCTACATGCATACGGGTGTGTGTTGTCCAGTGGCGATGAGCGCACCGCTCGCCAGAACCACAGGAGCAATATGAGTCCGTTGCACCTTGAGATAGTGCTATCCATTATGGTAATCAGACCCTCACGTAACCCTCATGACCTATTGATCATTCACGAAATCCATTCCAGACACCATTAGCAAGAGCAGCTGAAACCAGCTGAGATGATGTTTACATCTCAAATGAACAATTGCTATTTTTGCATACAGTTTTAATTACAAATGATTTCATCAGCTCTGGCTGTATGTGAATGGATCTGTTAGTGTGTGTTGTGCTGTATTGGTCACTCTCCACACACTATAGGAACAAAACTGTTAAATATATGATTTTTAGGGGTTCAAGAGATGAATTTGTAATTGTTACATTTTCCAAGGATCAGCATTCTCCCCTAAAAGTGATCGGGCAGACCAAACCGTAAGTCGTAGTGACTTGAAACTTTGAGGGCTGGTAGTGCCCATCCTGTCTACAACGTCACCAAGGCTCGCCCCGATCGGCCTGACGGGGGCGCTACAGCGGTCAAAAGTACGAAATGGCTCATAACTCCTAAACTGTTAGACGTAGGCTCAAATGTCTCATATCGTTGGAATCCTTGGCTCAAGACGGACAAAATCCCTCGTGAACGTAACAAGATATTTTCACCAAACTCGGAACACGTGTATGAGCTCAGTCTGAGGTCATGTGAAAAAAAATTGCGATGATTGGCCACTTGGTGGCGCTATAACAAGAAATAAACATGAAAATGGCTATAACCACACAACCGTTAGTCCGATTGACTTGAAAATTGGCATGCACTGTCTTTGTCCGAGGTGCCATGATCGTCTATAAGGACATTGGTGTATCTCAAAAAACACGGCCGCCATCGGCCAATGAATTTTGAGCACCTATTAGACAAGGTTACCTGAGGCCGATCGGAACGAAACTCGGTGGGCATGTTCGACTCGTGGCCCTAGAGGTCTGTAAGAATTTTGAAAGAAATCGGCCACTAGTTGGCGCTAACGAGTTTGGTCCCACTTTATATTAGGTGGCCTTAACTACTATGTACTTATTTTTTGATGTACATACAATGTACTTATTGTGTTCATATTGTATTGGAAAACACTTTTGCTGATATTGAGGTGGGATACGGGTAAAGTTAGGGACAGGTGTGGTGGTATGGGTAAGTTTAAGAGTTAGGGACAGGTGTGGTGGTATGGGTAGGTTTAAGGGTAGAGTTAGGGACAGGTGTGGTGGTATGGGTAAGTTTAAGGGTAGAGTTAGGGACAGGTGTGGTGGTATGGGTAAGTTTAAGGGTAAAGTTAGGGACAGGTGTGGTGGTATGGGTAAGTTTAAGAGTTAGGGACAGGTGTGGTGGTATGGGTAGGTTTAAGGGTAGAGTTAGGGACAGGTGTGGTGGTATGGGTAAGTTTAAGGGTAGAGTTAGGGACAGGTGTGGTGGTATGGGTAAGTTTAAGGGTAAAGTTAGGGACAGGTGTGGTGGTGTGGGTAGGTTTAAGGGTAAAGTTAGGGACAGGTGTGGTGGTATGGGTAAGTTTAAGGGTAAAGTTAGGGACAGGTGTGGTGGTGTGGGTAGGTTTAAGGGTAAAGTTAGGGACAGGTGTGGTGGTATGGGTAAGATTAAGGGTAAAGTTAGGGACAGGTGTGGTGGTATGGGTAAGTTTAAGAGTTAGGGACAGGTGTGGTGGTATGGGTAGGTTTAAGGGTAGAGTTAGGGACAGGTGTGGTGGTATGGGTAAGTTTAAGGGTAAAGTTAGGGACAGGTGTGGTGGTATGGGTAAGATTAAGGGTAAAGTTAGGGACAGGTGTGGTGGTATGGGTAAGTTTAAGAGTTAGGGACAGGTGTGGTGGTATGGGTAGGTTTAAGGGTAGAGTTAGGGACAGGTGTGGTGGTATGGGTAAGTTTAAGGGTAGAGTTAGGGACAGGTGTGGTGGTATGGGTAAGTTTAAGGGTAAAGTTAGGGACAGGTGTGGTGGTGTGGGTAGGTTTAAGGGTAAAGTTAGGGACAGGTGTGGTGGTATGGGTAGGTTTAAGGGTAAAGTTAGGGACAGGTGTGGTGGTATGGGTAAGTTTAAGGGTAAAGTTAGGGACGGGTGTGGTGGTATGGGTAGGTTTAAGGGTAAAGTTAGGGACAGGTGTGGTGGTATGGGTAAGATTAAGGGTAAAGTTAGGGACAGGTGTGGTGGTATGGGTAGGTTTAAGGGTAAAGTTAGGGACAGGTGTGGTGGTATGGGTAAGTTTAAGGGTAAAGTTAGGGGCAGGTGTGGTGGTATGGGTAAGTTTAAGGGTAAAGTTAGGGGCAGGTGTGGTGGTATGGGTAAGTTTAAGGGTAAAGTTAGGGACAGGTGTGGTGGACATGAATAATAATGTTGAGCTCTGCTCTGATTGGCTGTTTCACAGCAAGGCTCATTTCAGTAGCTCACGCAAGTGCAGTTATTCAGCAAACACAATCGCAAATAGTCGAGAGATCCATGCTTGGATTTATCACAGTTCATCACTGAGAAGGTTTGATGTCAGTTTTAGTCGCACAAACAGCATCAGGGGCATGACACTTTAAGCAGAAAATCTCAAATAGAGATTGCTGTTTTCAGATCATCCGCGCGAGAGAGAGAGAGCTTGCGTGCACATGGTTGCCAGATTGCAAAGTTTAAGTAATACACCGGATAGAATACGTGTACTTTTAACGTTAAAGCTCTGTTTGGGGGATTTAAATTATTGAAATCTGGCAACTGCAAGCATGAATGCTCGAACGCTCCTCTTTTCCCCCCTGACAAAACCAGAGTGATTTTGGTCAAGTTTTTATTATTTTAAACTACATTTTAGTCTCGTCTTTTTTTGTCAACGATATTGCATGTTTATATAGTCACAGTTATCGTTTAAGGACGTTTGTGTCATCTTGTCTTGTCTTAGTCATGGAAAAGGTCATATTTTCGTTAAGTCAGAGCAAACTAACAGTGAATTAAATTGGTGCGGTATCCTGTTATAGATAAACATCAACCATGCCTGTTCTGTGCCTGTGGG
The DNA here is from genome assembly GCA_039654105.1 of Coreius guichenoti. NCBI lineage: Eukaryota > Metazoa > Chordata > Actinopteri > Cypriniformes > Gobionidae > Coreius > Coreius guichenoti. The sequence continues at coordinate 1,879,256 of CM077186.1, read as the reverse complement.
AAGGGTATGAAAAGTGCTCACATCCCCTGCACAGCCTGGAATATAGCATTTATATCCATGATCTGCAATTTTCACTATTGTCCTTGTTTGCTTCTTCACAATACCTGCAGAACTTCTGATGATTCGGCTGTGCAGGTCCACGTACATACTGCCTGCCTTGAACATGGGCTGGTATATGCAAATTTTGGGGAGCGTAAATATTAATAATCCCGACTTTTTCAGTTGTCTTTTGCACGCACAAGATTTACATTTGAAGGAGGAAACAATGGTGTTTGTGGCTCATGGTATGTCAGTTCCATGTACAGAACTCTTATTATTCAACTATGCCAAGGTAAATACAGTTTTCCATTCTATAGCACCTTTAAATGCTAGTACATAGTAGTTTAGGTCCACAAGTTTTATGCCTCTGTAATCATGTGGTATTTCACACATCCACACAATATTCATATCATTTGATAGATCTCCTCATACTGAACAACTTTGCCTCAGGAACCACTGCTGTCAATCAAATCGTTCATTAAATATTCGCGATTATGTAAAAAAGCCTACTTTTGCGAACTAGTCCTAGGTTTTTTGCTCAATCTTGATTTAAAAACAATGCAGTTCAATTCTCTGGACTCTCTAGATCAATAATTATCAAAAAAAGTTTAACTTTAACCCTATAACAGGGTCATTTAGAAAATGGGTGTGGCAAAATATAGCCTATAAATCCTAAACGAAAACGTGGGACGTCACGTAAATGGGTGAGCACATGCAGCATATGACTCTAAAGAAGCATGCAAACTTTTAGGGAGATCGGACCATAGTTGACACTATAACTGTTAAAAAGCTTTAAAAAACTTATTTCCTGTTGTAAATTGCCTGTATTGGCTGTAAATGGTCTTTTCCATCTATGATCTAAATGGTTACATGATTGCTAAATAAAACAGTATTTTTTTGCGCATATGTGCCTAAAGGCCTTAAAACACTTGAACCTCAATAATTGCTATATTATCTATTGTTTTTGGACATTTTAAAAATCTGATAAAATTAAAAAAAATCTTTTACTGTGGGCCAGACTTTAATGCGTAAATAATACTGCATTTTCTTTTTTTGTGAAGTATAAATTGATAAATTCAGATGATATCATCCTCTGCTTCACAACTGTGGTGTTATTCAGATCAGTTTCTCGTTGCAAACAGGTTCTTTCAACAAAGATATATATATATATATATATATATATATATATATATATATATATATATATATATACACACCCCATATTGGTGCCTTTTTTGCGAAAAATGTCCTTCATGAGAAATGGCATGTAGGTTTAACAGGAACACAAATTAAATAATTTAGGACAGAAATATTTCACCGTAATGGTTTTATTTCCCATAAAGTTATAATTTAATAATTATAAAGACATCAATAATAATAAAAATAATCATGATAATACAATATTGAGATGGACTGAGTTTATTCAAATTTGTAATAACTTCTACCTTGTGCAGTATTTGCTTATAAAACCTTAAAGAAAATAATACATTTTATTGTTTCCAAGTTCCGTGTGAATAAAATAATTAAGGTCCTTTTGTATTGCATTCGCTCTGTAACTGACATGAACAAAACAGACGGTTAATTGTTAACCGCGCGCCACAATACTGAGCCAAAACTTCATATTGCTTTTATAGACTGGGATTTTTCCCATCTCAACAGCCACATTTTTGAGTCATGTCAGTACAGGTTACACTTCTGTTCGTTTCAGCAAGTCCTGTAATTAATGTTCAGAGCGAATGTGCTTCAGCTTTGACTGAATTATGAAGGCGAGTTCTCAACTCTGGCCCTTGAGATCCACTTTCTTGCAGAGTTTACCTCCACCTTTGATTAAACTCCCCTACCTGTGCCTTTCTAGTAATGCTGAAGAGCTTGATTGGCTTGTTTATGTTTGTTTGATCATGGCTGGAGCTAAACGCTGCAAAAAAGTGGACTTTGAGGGCCAGAGTTTAAAATCTGTGTGTCCTGCCCTAATACAGCAACGCAAAACTCACTGAAATAAGTCACAAGTAACATGCATTATGTAATCAGATTACTTTTTTGAGGTAACGAGTAAAGCATTACTTTATAAATGTGCACATTAATATTTGAGTTACATTTTTAAAAAGTAATGCATCTTAAGTAGTTTGCTGAAACATTTTTTAAACTACTGAATTAAAATGCCCTCTCTTTTCCGAAGCGTCTTCACTTAGACATGCACACTCGTTCATGCGCATGAACAGACAAAAAATGCAAAAGTAACACACACTACTTTCAGTAAAATGAGTTGTTCAGTCGATAATCTAACCCGTAATCTTAAGAGATCTTTTGTGTGACATACATTACTCTAGGGCTCAGGAAATATTCTAAGTGCTCAGAATATAATAATATTCTAAACGTGTTTTTAAAAGAAGAAGGTGTACGTTATGTAGGCTATGTTGTTGAATACTGCATTAGCTTCTCAGAAAAAAAAACCCTGCCAGGCCTGGAAAAAGCGAGCCTCAGCCAGGTGAGAAAAAGTAACGCAAATGTAATGTAACACATTACTTTCCATAAAAAGTAACTAAGTAACCTAATTAGTTACTTTTTTAGCAAGTAATGCAATATTGTAATGTATTACTTTTAAAAGCTACTTTCCGCAACACTGGCTATTATAAATAATATAATTAATAATATGAATATAAATAATATTCATCCCATTCCAAACAATCAGCAATTTCAAAGCGTCATTCCAGGGAAATACTTACTAGAAGTCAGGCTTTTAGCGCTTACATTTGACCTTGCCAATCAACACTGATTTAGTATCGGTTGTATTGTCACTATAATAGCAGAGCGGAAAGCAATAGCGTCAGCCGAGTGAAAAAAGCCCCGTTTCCACCAAAATTACCCGGAACAATTTGTCCCAGGAACTTTTTTCCCCCAGACCTGTTGCTGTCTGCATTTCCATCGCGATCTAAAGTACCGTGAAGATTAGTCCGGTGACGTAGGACTGCGCGCGACTTTCCGCATATAAGCTTAATAAAGCCTGAACCTCGTCGTCGGTCCATCGGTCGTATTTTTTAAACTCCGTTGTTGATTCGAATAGCAAACAACTCTCACTGAATGCACTGCAACAGACTTTTAAAACGGTGGTTGAAATAAAATGCGCCCAAGTCCCACCCCTGAAAGTTCCTGAACTTTGAAAAAGTACTACCTCGTGAGCAGGGACTTTCTGAGGGGGAAATTTTTACCCAGAACTTCATTCAGACCCCGGTTCCGGCGGTGGAAACGCAGCTAAAGATTGACATTGTGGGATCACAACGATTGTGTGATGTTAATGAAAGACTCTTTTCTGAGCCATGTCGCATGTGTTTTTTCAGGTGGAGCGGGAGAAGGTGACATTGCTGTCTACACTGCAGGAATCTCAGAAGCAGCTGGAACAGGCTCATGGAGCACTGTCTGATCAACACGAGAAGGTCAGCCGCCTCACCGAGAACCTCAGTGCCATGCGCAAACTCCAGGCCAGCAAGGAGCGCCAGTCTGCTCTGGACAACGAGAAAGAGCGCGACAGCCATGAGGAAACTGAATACTATGAGGTGGACATCAACGGCCCTGAGATCCTGGAGTGCAAGTACAAGGTATAGAAATGTTTTCATTTTTTTTTCTTCCGATTTTTAAAGGGATAGTTCACCCAAAAATGTAAATTCTCTCATTAATTCCTCACCCTCATGTCGTTCCAAACCTGTAAGACCTTCGTCTTTGGCAAGAAGAAAAAATCCATTCAAAATGGTGCATAGGTCAATAAATACAGTATACTTGTGATTCATTCAATACCAAAAATATCTATTTAGAAATGCACTATACCTTCTAATTTGTGTACTAAGCATTTTTGTTATTATTTTGAGCTCAAACCTGAAATAAAAGCCTCAATTGCCAGTAATCCATGAAATAATACAAATACACTTTATGGACTTAATCTCACTTTATTTGTTAATATTCCAGCTCACATTTAATGATTCAATTCCACCATGCAAATGACACGACTTTAGTTAAAGGTGCACTATGTAACTTTTCCGTCCGCTAGAGGTCGCCTATTCAAAACAAAGGCATAGCTTGATGACGGCAAGTTTGAGCGCAGAATCTTGGGACATGTGGTCTTCACCTCACAGCCGGTTGAAAAGAATCGGGATAGGACTCGGGCAGAAATCATGTTCATGGATGCGATTGTTAACGTTACTGTAGTATGAAGCAGAGCAGGACCGAGTGTTGTGGGAGCTGAGCAAGGCCGCTGGAGCGATTGTTAATAAGATGAACGCAACACACGCCTCGCGAGCAGCGGGACTTTTATTATGCCACAGTCGCCGGCGCCATTTCCGCTTTTCCAGTCATGAGTATGAGGTAACGCAGCTCTGTTTATCATATTAGATACATTTGAGTGTGTTAAAAAAAAAAATGTGATGACGTTACTCTGTGCGTTCGCTCGGTGGCTGTTATGACACTTGTTGCACACTGCTGTAAGAGTAAAGCATTTCTGCAAAATAAAACCGGAAACCGAGAGTAACGCAGATATGACGCAATTGACAGGCGACTCCCTCACACGTCCCGGTTCGTTGGTTTAAATAGCAATTTTCTCACGATTTACAAAGAGTTTGAAACATTTGGGATATTGTAAGTACTCGAGTGAACAAAATATATAACACTGGCCTAGTGGTTTTTGGATATTTTACTGAAAAAATGTTACATAGTGCACCTTTAATCTTCATGCTTGTTTACATTTTTTTTTTCTGCATGTTTCGCCATCTGTTTCCGTTAATTTGCTTTTCGTTCATTTAGTTGGTGTTTAGTGTTAACTCGATTGGAATCAATTGCGAGTTGTTTCTCCCATGTGGGGAATGCTATTTATTTGTATATGGATATACTGCCTATGTAGAGTATTTCAAGAAAATATATTTTTGTTAAGTTTTGAACTGTTTTTATTTTTAAATTATTATTGTTTTTTTATTTTACATTTTTATGATTCAATTATTAGCTTTTCATCAACTCACGAACCCCAGTTTGAGAAACCCTGACATGAAGAAATGTCACTTCATGATGTTGATTTAAAGAATGGAATATATTTTCTTTGTCTTTGCATTTTCATATCACAGAATAATCCTATTCAAATCAAAGTTAGGTCATAAGTAATCAAATGTGTAATTTTATAGATTACGTAATTTAGTACAATGTCTGTCATGTAATTTGTAATCAGTAATCTACAATTTGTAATCTATAAGTAATCCAGCGACGCAGTTCACGAGGTTTTGGCACCATTACATTTATAATGCTAATTTGTTTGAAACCACAGGTGGCAGTGTCCGAGGCAAGTCAACTGAAGGAGGAGCTCAAAACATTAAAGGCGGAACATTCAGCCTGTCAATCACAATATAAGGAGGAGCAGGCGCAGCTGGAGAGCCAGGTCGCGTCTTTGAGCGCGCAGGTCACTTCTCTGGAGCGCAGCAGTCGAGCCGACCGCGAACAGCTGGCACGGGTGGAGAAGGAGCTTCGTCAGGCCAGCGAAGTGGCGGGCGAATCACAGGGCAGCCTTAACATTGCTCAAGATGAGCTCGCCACCTTCAGCGAGGAACTAGCCAACCTGTATCATCACGTCTGCATGTGCAACAACGAAACACCTAACCGCATCATGCTCGACTACTACCGCGAAGGTAAAGCCGGGATTAATGGCACACAGACCACGGGTTGGTGCAGCCCTGACGGCCGCGGCCGCCGCTCTCCCATCCTGCTGACCCGCGGCCTCTTCCCCACCGCCGACACCAGTGACGGAGCTTCATCTCCAGTCTCCTCCATTCCGTCCCCAGTGGCTGATCCCCGCAAAGAGCCCATGAACATCTACAACCTGGTGGCTATCATCCGTGACCAGATCAGACACCTGCAGCTAGCGGTGGACCGCACGACAGAGCTCTCTCGCCAGCGCATGGCTTCTCTGGAATTGGGTCTCGGGGCCGACCGGGAGCAGGAAGCCAGTGTGGAGGAGATCCTCAAACTCAAATCGCTCCTCAGCACCAAGAGAGAGCAGATAGCCACACTACGAACCGTCCTAAAGGCCAACAAACAGGTTAGCATTTCACCCTCATCATCACATCAGTGGATCATATAGCCTATTCGCTGTCAGTGTTCCGGTAGCGGGACACTTGGCATGCTTTATTGCCTTTTTTCTATCATATATTTTAGTAATCATCATAAATGAGGTATCATTCGAAAGCTTAAACACTCAAAATTCATCCTTTTTTGAAATTGGACATTGTGTTGAAAATGGTATGATGTGAAAATGGTACTTTATAATCTTAATTTGTGTGAAATCAACTTTGGAAGACATCTTGATTAGGCATACAGCTTTTATTTGAGTCCAAATTATTACAATTAAAGTATGTATTTTGTATAAAATAAAAATGTTTAGTACATTTCCTTTCCTTGTTTTGTGTTTTAGTCTTTGAAGAGGCTTTCTGACTTTAGACCACCTGAGTCAAATGGACATGCTTTCAACAAACTAAAAGTCAAACAGCTGTTATGAAGTTTTATGGCAGAAACACAGCTACGGTTGTGTTTAATCAAATCAAATCACCTTTATTTATATAGCGCTTTTTACAATGGCAATTGTTTCAAAGCAGCTTCACAGTGGTAACAGGAAAATAATGCAACAGAATTTGATTCGGCTGTACAGCCGCTCTGGAGAAAACGGTGATGTCATCCAGCTCATTTCAATTATCATATAGTGTCAATGCGGGCGGATCAGTAATATAATTGAAATTTAGGTGTCCCCAACTGAGCAAGCCAAAAGCCAAAGGCGACGGTGGCAAGGAACCAAAACTCCTTCAGGGCCAGAATGGAGAAAAAAAACCTTGGGAGAAACCAGGCTCAGTCGGGGTGCCAGTTCTCCTCTGGCCGACGAACAAATAGTTTATTAGGACTGAGCATTGACACGCACTTCACATTCCGATTGCCCATGTGTGTGTGTTTGTTTTTCAGACCGCTGAGGTGGCGCTGGCCAACCTGAAGAGCAAATATGAGAATGAAAAGGCCATGGTGACTGAAACCATGATGAAGCTTCGCAACGAGCTCAAAGCCCTAAAAGAGGATGCGGCCACTTTCTCCTCACTCAGGGCCATGTTTGCCACTCGGTATGAGACGCACACTATGACACGTTTATAAATACACACACATTAGCAAACTAGCCTATTTGGTTTTATGACACTCTCCTGTATCTCCTCCTCTATTCTCATACAGTATTAGCACAGTTTAGATCAGTGGTTCTCAACCCTGTCCTGGGGACACCCCACTACTGCACATTTTGCATGTTTCCCTCATCAGACACACCTGATCCAACTCATCAGCTCATTAGTAGAGACCGCAAGACCTGAAGTGGTTGTGTCTGATGAGGGAGACATACAAAATGTGCACTGGTGGGGACAGGTTCCCTAGGACAGGTTTGAGAACCACTGGTTTAGATCAACAGAACAACACCAGGACCTATGATAATGACAGAAACTAATAACAGTCATGATATTTTCATTGCATTTTACAAATAAGAGTAGTTGCCAATAATATTGCATATTTTGTCCCAGTGAAATGAGTTTGCATAAATAGACTGCAACAACATAACAACAGCAAAAAAAAAGCTCCATCTTTTTATAGGGCAAAATTAAAATATTATGACAGTGTAACTGATTCCTTTCATCAGATTGATCATTTCTCAAAGAGTATTAGAACAAACACAGAAGAAAAAAAACCTTCTTGGTCCAAAAAGTCCTACTTTGTTTTTTCTTTTATGAAATCAATTGTTCACCTGTAGTATCCAGACTAGTATCCATCATAGACCAAAGATAAAAACATCACTATCGTTGTTAATCGTTATGGCATTAACACACTAACTATAAATGCAAACTGCCATAGTTTACATCGTAACAAAAATGACACAACATTCCCTGACTCCCTTCTATCTAATCTGTTCCGCCACAGTTTCATAATGAACCGAACATATTTTTACACTTCTCATAATAACATAAAAGATCTCTAACATTGTTGCCCCATTGCTTTGACAAAGCATCTGTGAATCAAACTGAAATTTGAAATCTTGATATGACTTATTAGTGTCCTTATCAAAAGGCTGCGATTTTAATTAATTTAGTGTATATAGTCTGTTGTGCTGCATGTTTCAGAGCGAAGCGCGGCACTGTGTTAATTTACACGCGATCAAAGTGATCCAGTGTTTTCCGCATCTCAGAGCGTCTCAGATCACAGTGAATGCAGTGAACTCCATCTCTCTGTGCTGTGAGTTTAGCATGCATTTGTGAATGCAACATGCGCCAGTTACACTTTTTCACTTTCGCATAATCTCTTCACAACTAAAAAGAGGTTTAAGTCCACTTTAAAGTCCAGGTACAAGTTGAAGCAAAGAAAAGACATTTATATTCTGTTCAGTTTTGTCACTGACATTTGCACCAGGTGAATTTATCTATTTTAAAATGCACAAAACTTTCGTCCAGGGATCACGCACCATCTCTGAGCTCGCTCTGCTTTGTCGATTGGGCCGAGTTGGTAAACGGTCCCTTCTGCACAGTTCTTGTATGTAGACTTGTTTCGTTCTGCTTTTATTCCTGGAATAAAATAAATTAAGAATAACCCAAGTTCTCTATTCTCACGGTCGTCGTGAATATTCTCTGTGAACACAGTGACCGTGACTATAAATGCTGGAATACACTACACGACTTTTGACCAGTCTGAACGAGTTCATGCCAGTTGCCGAAAGTCACAACAATACAATCCATTTTCACTCCTGTCAAATATTAAATATCGCTCCCTGATAAGGTCTATGGTAGAGTCTGTAATACTGGACTCTTATCGTAATTGTAATGCAATGAAGGTTAATGTCAGAATAAATGAAAGAAGTTTTTTTGAAACAGTTTGTAACAAGTAAATGAGATTTTCTCTGTACGAAGGATAAACTGTGGCTGGTCATTTTCCATGTAGGTCAGGTGGCCTCCTCTTGTGTAAATTGGCAGTTTTTGACCAGATTAAGATATCTCATGCCGATAGCTTGAGAACAGACTCTCAGTGATGGGAACCAGTAAATCTTAACTGCAGATATGTGCCAGAGTAAATCTACTGTTAAGTCTTCCAAAACACACTGTAAGCCGTGACACCACATGCTGCAGAATCACGTGAACGCCATCAATGGCTCTTTTGTGCTTAACACTCAGGGACGGGTGAATGGCATCCATGTGTGATCTTTGTTTTTTTCTAATTTATGGTTTCTCTCTAGAAATTCTATATTGATAATGTGCTGCTGTCTAGTAACTTAGATTTATTTAACTAAAATGGATTTGAAAATAAAGTACAACAAATACTACCATGTACATATATTTTATAATTGCAAATTTACACCGATCAGGCATAACATTATGGCAGGTGAAGTGATTAACACTGATTATCTCTTCATCACGGCTCCTGTTAGTGGGTGGGATATATTAGGCAGCAAAACATTTTGTCCTCAAAGTTGATGTGTTAGAAGCAGGAAAAATGGGCAAGCGTAAGGATTTGAGCGAGTTTGAAAAGGGCCAAATTGTGATGGCTAGACGACTGGGTCAGAGCATCTCCAAAACTGCAGCTCTTGTGGGGTGTTCCCGGTCTGCAGTGGTCAGTATCTATCAAAAGTGCTCCAAGGAAGGAACAGTGGTGAACCGGCGACAGGGTCATGGGCGGCCAAGGCTCATTGATGCACGTGGGGAGCGAAGGCTGGCCCGTGTGGTCCGATCAAAGAGACGAGCTACTGTAGCTCAAATTGCTCAAGAAGTTAATGCTGGTTCTGATAGAAAGGTGTCAGAATACACAGTGCATTGCAGTTTGTTGCGTATGGGGCTGCATAGCCGCAGACCAGTCAGGGTGCCAATGCTGACCCCTGTCCACCGCCGAAAGCGCCAACAGTGACACGTGAGCATCAGAACTGGACCACGGAGCAATGGAAGAAGGTGGCCTGGTCTGATCAATCACGTTTTCTTTTACATCAGTTGGATGGCCGGGTACGTGAGTCGCTTACCTGGGGAACACATGGCACCAGGATGCACTATGGGAAGAAGGCAAGCCGGCGGAGGCAGTGTGATGCTTTGGGCAATGTTCTGCTGGGAAACCTTGGTTCCTGCCATCCATATGGATGTTACTTTGACACGCACCACCTACCTAAGCATTGTTGCAGACCATGTACACCCTTTCATGGAAACGGTATTCCCTGGTGGCTGTGGCTCTTTCAGCAGGATAATGCGCCTGCCACAAAGCAAAAATGGTTCAGGAATGGTTTGAGGAGCACAACAACGAGTTTGAGGTGTTGACTTGGCCTCCAAATTCCCCAGATCTCAATCCAATCGAGCATCTGTGGGATGTGCTGAACAAACAAGTCCAATCCATGGAGGCCCCACCTCGCAACTTACAGGACTTAAAGGATCTGCTGCTAACATCTTGGTGCCAGATACCACAGCACACCTTCAGGGGTCTAGTGGAGTCCATGCCTCGACTGGTCAGGGCTGTTCTGGCAGCAAAAGGGGGACCAACACAATATTAGGTCATAATATTATGCCTGATCGGTGTATACAGTTTGTACATTTTCTATATAGTCCAATGTTTCCCATTAATCACCTAGACTCTGGTAATTCTTCACCGAAAATATTTGTACACTTCTCATTCTTTCTTCGGTTCCCACTGACACTTCAGCAAGTGAACAAAACTGCGTTTTCCTGTTCCTGTGTTCACGTTTAAACATGCTATAAATGAACAAACATAGATGAAACCGTTCTTTCACCAACCCTTCATTTACGGCACACAATTCAGTGGGAAGAGTTCCCATCAGCAGCTGCGGCCCCTTCAACACGCTCTCAGCTGCCTCTGCGCTTCAGCTTTTGTATTGGCCCGATCACTGGGGTATTAATATGCTAATAAGATTGTCAGGCGGGGGGGCTCAATCCTCTTTCCCACAGTCTCAAACATCTCTAAAGCTGCTCGGTCATATTGCCCCCCAAAATCAGAAAAAAAGAAAGAAGAAATTGTTTTTTGCATAAGAAAATACTGCTTATTTTAGAACTTTTTAAGGGGTGCTGAGCTTAATAAGTGTGTACTATTTTTTTCTTTTTCTTTCTCGCACTCTCTCTCTCTCTCTCTCTCTCTCTCTCTCTCTCTCTCTCTCTCTCTCTCTCTGTTTTGTTTCTCTATCTTCTGAATGCGTGTCAAGACATATTTCACAATAACACCAGCACGCCTCCTTTACACCACGGCTCTTCGCTCTCACGCGCCGCAGATGGGTTCACACGTGACCCCTGGCCTCTTTTCCCGGGAAAATCCTGACCCCTGCGTTGAGAGCGATGGTTCCCAGGGGCCGATCGCTAATGAAGCTGCACTGATTTCTGTTGTGAGGCGTTGTGTCTTTATGTGCCTGAAACCTTAATCTCACCCTCCGTTAATCTCAGGCGAGACAATTTTTTTTACAGTTGCTAGGATACATTTCTCGATGCATAGGTCACTTTTTCAAAACACTTCACACAGTTCTCCTTACCAACTTTTTTAGCTTCACACCAGTTCATTTCACCAAAACACTTCATACAGTCAAACCAAAATGTATTCAGACACCTTCAACATTTCTCACATTATCACAGTTTATTCGCTGTAGTAATAAAATATGACAAGAACTCAGAATGTCAGAACAAATCCATCTTGATAATGTCAGATAACTTTGATAAAAAGGGATGTAATGGATTACAATCAACCAATCAGCTGTTAAATTTAACTACACAATTAGATAATACCAATTTAGGTCAACCAATGACCAAGCAATGCTTCATTTTGTTCAGTCTGTGGTGTCAAAGGTCGCGTTAGCGATTAAAGTAAGAACACTTCAGCAAAACATGCTCAGGTCAAAGTGTCGGAATCATTTTGGTCCCAAATTTGTATCAATTTGACTGGTAGTCACTGTATGAAGAACTTTTGGGTATAATATGTCACAGTTTACTTTATTTTGCTATCCTCACTTACAGAAATTAACTATAGTGAACTATAGAAACATTATATCTGCTGTCTGAATCATTTTTGGTTTGACTGTACATCTCAAATCAACATTCTTCCCAACAAACACACTTTATCACTCAGAAAACCATGTGCAAAAAAACACTAACAACAGGCAGCATTATAAAATGTGACCCTGGACAACAAAACCAGTCATAAGGGTCAATTTTCTTAAATTTAGATTTATACATCATCTGAAAGCTGAATAAATAAGCATCATTGATGTGTGGTTTGTTAGGACAATATTTGGCCGAGATGCAACTATTTGAAAATCTGGAATCTGAGGGTGCAAAAAAATCTAAATATTGAGAAAATCTCCTTTAAAGTTGTTCAAATGAAGTCCTTAGCAATGCATATTACTACTAATAATACATTTTTGATATATTTATGGTAGGAAATGTACAAAATATCTTCATGGAACATGATCTTAATATCCTAATGATTTTTGGCATAAAAGGAAAAATGGATAATTTTGACCCATACAATGTATTGTTGGCTATTGCCACAAATATACCCGTGAGACGCATGACTGGTTTTGTGCTCCAGGGTCACAAATAATAATATAACAAGAGTGACAAGTTTATAATTCACTGCAGTTTGTTGCATACAGCACAAAATTATCCCTAAGTTTCCACTTTTGTAAAGATGAAATTGAAAGACTGACACTTGTGTAGGTGTTCAGCTACATCTAATTGTTTTGATTGGATTTCATTTTTAGATTTGGAATATATTTCAGTATGGTATAACTGTAGAAATGTAGCAAATTGCTGTCGTCTTCAGTTTTGTATTATGTTTAGTCATGAAACCGAAGTTGCGCTAGTCTTTTCTTCCCTATTGTGCCGTATATCTGAGTTAAACGCTTCTCAAACAAGAACAAATGTAGGGCGGGGCTTGATTTTGTCTGTGGGGAATTGATTGGATGGTTGTGGTTTGCTATTGGTGGATCTCATGTGAGTGACAGGTTGCCCCGCCCTCGTCATCAGAGATGTCGCTGTTATTCTGATTCAAGATTATTAAAACAATAATGATGTGCACCAATAAATAATTTAGAATAGACACTCCAAACTTTCATTAAAAACTAAGAATCGTCCATTTTGATTTCATGGTGACTTTAAGTTTAACAGTTTTAAAAAGAGTATGTCAACACGTGCAAAATGGTCTGTAGGTTCATAGATAAGTTTTGGTGGTGTGAGAAAGATGTAGTTATGAATGCATTTTGTTGCCAAATCAATGATAAATGATCCACAGTTCAGTTCGCATAGACTGATGTTGTTTTCACTGTGTGACGAGATTTGAAAAAGTGACCAAAGTATTGAGAAATGAGTCCTAGCAATTGTAACAAACGGTAGGCCTAAAGCTACACTATCTAACCTTTGGCCTTCTAGTGATGTATATGGTTCAAGGCACCAGGAATGACAAAATCCATCCTGACTAATCTAAAATATAAATCATTATTATAGGTTTATTGAAGCGTATTTAGGTGAAGTAAAGACATGGTTTGGAAGATGTTTTTTTGCACTCTCATTAATAACATTTCAGGGTTTTTATCAAAAAAGTTGGCTTTAACAGAGCTCTGTAGACGTTATCCCTTCTATATTTGACACATAGCTTCTCCATCAGTCTCATGATCACGGCTCATTTCATCAGATTTTAGAGCCAGAACCATCTAGAAAGCTCTTTATAAAGTACTATTTCATATTTGACCTCTCAGATTCTCACGTCTGGTCTTCTGAGAAGGACTGATGAATCACACCCTTGGGAAAATCATCCACTATGTGTTTTGTGATGACTGTAGGGCGGTAATTGCATGTTTCGCAGTGATTATTATGTTTTGGGTTGGGTAGCGTTAGCGTGCGCTGACATGCACTGCGCTTTAGGGTGTAGAGTTATACCTGCAGTTTAAGAGAGGTGTGGCTGTGTAATCGTTCTGTCTGTTCCCGCTTGTGCTTTAATGCTTTAATCTCCTGATTATTCATCTCTCATTAAGACTGAGATCTGTTGAAACGGCACTTCAGGCTTTTTATGGACGAATGGATAAAGCAAGCAAACTGATAAATTGAAAAAGATATTTTCTCTGAAATCCCAATCCCAAAACTGGCCTGGTGTATTTTCTGTTGAACCATGTTGAGACACATTGACGCTTGCCTTATTTAAAATGGCTAGTTGTATTGAAGGGAAACTCCACCCACAAATGGAAATTCTCTCATCGTTTACAAATCCTAATGCCATCCAGGATGTATAAGACTTTCTTTCTTCTGTGGAACACAAACTGAGATTTTTAAAAAAATAATCCATCTCTGTGAGTCCATATAATATCAGTGAATGGGACTTTCAAAGATGACGCTTCAATAACCACACAAAACGAACATGACCTTAATCCATGCAACCCCAGGTGAGGAATCAATGTCTTCTGAAGTTAAACGATAGGGGTGTGTGTGTGAGAGAACATATTGTTTAACCATTTTAAAACTCTTGTTTCCAGCTAACTGTCATTGTATAGCATGTTTTATACTTAAAATGCAGCTCAAAGTGCTTCACGAGGTGAAATACCAACATAAAAATAACACAACATTGACAATGCGGTTTCACACATTATCAATAACATGTCAATAAATTGATTATCAGTATACTCAAAACAAAAGTCTTTTAAATATAAATGCTTGAAACCTGTTGAACTTCGATTGGTAGACAATTGACTAAAAGAAGCAAATTGCTTAAGATTTACTGTATAGAAAGCCAAAATACCAGCACGATTTCAAACATCTTGACACAATCAGTAATATAAAAATTGTAATGTCCAAATTATTCAAGGAGAACCATTATGCCCTTTTTACAAAGTCTTGATGTGTTTTCTGGCTCTACTAGAGCAGGTTTTCCTGATTGAATGTTGATTATTCCCTCATATTCTCCATTGTTGCGGCTCCTCTCTTCCCAGTCTGTCAGTAACGCTCTGTTTAGTTCCTGTCTCTATGAAGCCCCTCCTTCTGAAAAGCACACTGTGCTCTGATTGGTCGGCTGGAGCAGTGTGTTGTGATTGGTGTTTGGGAAATGTCCCGCCCCTTACCATAACCGCCAGTTTCAACACACTACTAACTAACTCAACCAGGCCCCGCCCCTTTATTCAGCGTATGAATTATTATAATGAGGAATATTGTGACGTGTTGGTTCCTGAAGAAACTCAAGACTACAATGGAGGCGTTTCAATGGAGAACTCCTGCTCAAACAGCAACATCACACACTAAAGAAAGTTGAACTTAAATGTTAGTACATAGTATTTTAAGACACGTGATGATTTTGTTCATTTCTTTGATTGTCTCCCAGCTGTGACGAGTACGTGACTCAGCTGGATGAGATGCAGAGGCAGCTGGCAGCAGCGGAGGACGAGAAGAAGACGCTGAACTCTCTCCTCCGTATGGCCATTCAGCAGAAGCTGGCGCTCACACAGCGGCTGGAGGACCTGGAGGTCGGCCACGAGCAGATCCGCCGCAGCGGCGCTAGCGGACGCCCTAAAATCGGCTACTCGCGCACCAAATCCACCCTGTCCAACGTAAGTCACGCGGCCGGGGCTCGCGGCGAGACCAACGGCCATGTGGGAGCGCCGCTGGTGTTCTGCAGCGAGAAGTACAAGATCTACTGCGACTGAAGCCGTGGCTCCGTTCGCCGATGTACAAAGCTCAACTCGCGCGCTCTTGCTTGCTCTGTGCTAACCCATGCGATGTGTCCGTGTGTTTAGGGCTGGTCTGCTAGCGTTCTCGTAGCCAGGTGCATGTTGTAGAGCTAGCTTAGGGCAGAATGATATAACGTTTAGTCTAAGTGTGTTTCTGCCAGCGGCACCAAACCGAATTGCACAGATTTACAGCGCGTTTCTAGAGTAGACGTGCTAGAGAGAGCTAGCTATGTTGGTTTGTGGTCATGTCACAAGTCAATAGCCATTTGCCCTTTTCCTCTGTCCATCTCTCTCCTGCCTCTGAAATCAGCAGCCCGTCCGATCAGGTGACTCGTGTTTACATGCCCGATCAAACTAGATATGCAAACCTCCTCCCTGCCTTGTTGACATGCAGGAAAACCCATTTGAATTGTGCCATTTTTGTTTTTGCGAGAACTCAAAAGTAACATCAACACGACGGGTTGGAGAGTGAGCGATGTTTTCAGCGATGCCACTCGTGAGGCAGGCGGGAACGATGTGCGTTCATAAATCAGCCAATGGGTTTCTGGCTTGCTTTTTCGTATTTCTGAGAGCTTTAACATGTCTTAGACTTGATTACGTTTACTTGAGCACACTTAACACATGGTGAAGGGCTTGTCACATGCTCATAGTTGTGTATTTACATTGCAGACAAACATTAGCGAGGCCTTATCTGTCGTTTCGACTCTTTTTGGCAAACAAAAGATTTCAGGCTAGTTTTCTGGCTTAAGTGAGACATTTATCAGAAATCAGCGACAAATAGGTTTAATGCTTTTGATAATACGATCATATTCTCCTAGATATACTCGACCTTTGCATTGGTAATCTGTCAGTAGATAACGTACGAAAGGAAACTCTCGTCTCCATATAGAAGGCATTCACTCTTTTGTGTTTGCGTTGTGCGAGAGATGAACACGACTGAAGCGCTCAACACTAACTAGGGTTTTTCAGTCAAACTGAACTAGCTAACGTAGATTGAATGGCTTCTCCGAATCACGGTATTTAAAAAGGACCAGCACACATTTTAGGAGCTTCAAAATTATAGCAGTGTTAAAACGCAAAACTCGTACGTTCTCAACGTGCCTCGTCAGATTACTGTCGTTCTTTTTTTTTTATTTTTTTTATTTTTTTATTTGAACCGAAGTCACAGAAAAAGACAAACGTCTCATTTGTCTGGCATGTCTAACAATTAAAACGACAACAAATGGCCGGTGGCTTTTCAGTCGTTCATTAATGTATTATTTATGAGTCATTGAATCAGTTTTATCACCTTCACTTTTATTTCTACATCGTTTTATACAATACAGATCGTTTCACAGGAAAATAACAGAATCAATGATGAAGAATTAAAAATCACAGTTTACTTAAAGCCTGTATAATGCATTGTAAAGGTATTCATAATGTACGTTATAATGCATTATATCTTTTTATAAATAATTGTAACCAAAGTTAAAGTGCATTATAATATAATCTAAAATTGGTTGTTTGTCATGTTTTAATGCATTAATACTTACTGTTACACCTATAGAAAGTATATGTATTTTAACTGTGTACAATTATTCATGAGATCATACAATGCATATATAAGGTGCATTACAAGGCATAATTACTGCATTAAAATCAAAGACTTTAGATACACAAAGACAGTGCACAACTACGAATGAGAGAAAGTGCAACGCGCAATATGGCGGAATAAGCCCCGCCTTCTAAATAAAAGAGCCAATCGCTGATTGGTAAAGTCATTGCATTAGCATAAACTGCATGTTTGGTTTGGTGAGGTTTTCAGTGCTTGTGAGAAACTCTGGCTTCCTGCTGATCTTCCTCACTAACTTCAGCACAACTTCGGCTCCGGGTGACTAACACAGGTGGAGCGCCGCTTGAGCAGATGCAGACGCCGTGTACATTTAACCGTTTTTAATAACTGCTTTTATTTCTTGTTTTTGATTTGCAGTTCAGCTGGGAACGACACATTCCTCCACTGCCTACAAATCCAGAGTAAAGTTTCTTGGACTTGCGAGAGAATGGCATGGCATGTCTTTTTCTTTTGTAGTCGTTTGGAAACGTTTTATTTGTAGTTTCACATTGTACATTCAGCAAACAAGCTCATTCAGGGTTGTTTTTACACACACACAGGAAGCCAGAGCTCACAAAGCCCTGAAAACTTTAATAATTGGAGTCAATCTCAGTCAGAAGAAGATGTTCTTTTCCTCAAAACATTCGTCTGTGTTTTGAGATTTTGTAACTTCTGCTCTTTTAATATAAGCTTATATTACTCTTTATGATATAGTTTGAGGTTCGTGAGTCGATTTTACACTACTGTTTTAAAGTATTGGATTTCTTTATAACTCTCCCAGTCTGAATCCGCAAGATTATTCCTGTGTTTTACTGAAATGTTATCCTTCTCACATTCGTTTTACTGCCATGTTTTAAACTAAACCACAGGTGGTCAAATGCTGGGCTTTATTCTATTTATTATTATTATTTTCTCTATATAGAAATAGTTCAAAGTGAACAAATAAAAGCATTACGTTGTGGCTTAATCTGATTGGAAGTAAAACCAGCAAATTGATGACAACTTGAGTTTTTGTAACGCCTCACAATAAGGTTCAGATAAGAATGAACAATACAGCATTTATTAATCTTTATGTGTGAATACATTTTTGAGTTAACATTAGGTTAATGTATTATGAACGAACATGTGAACTACAGTATATTCAAATATTAACCTGGATAGGGATGCACAATATATCGGCCACCATATCGGTATCGGCCGATATATGTTCATTTTTAATGTTATCGTTATCAGCCCGATATGAAAATTAAGCCGATATATTAAAGCCGATAAATGTATTATTTCCTTCAGCTGAGACACTTGACACTGTTCACCATGATGGTTATGAATTGCTTGAAATATGATTGGAATCACTTCAAAAAAGGAAATTACGGTTAAGTCTGCCATATCGGCTACATAGAGTCATAATGAGAACATCATAATTGTGTGTTCGGGACATGGCTTTAATGGTGAGACATTTGTTTTTGTAATCAGGCTCTCAAAAATTATATAAAAATTTGGATTTAGATTTATCGGCCGATATATCGGTTATCGGCTTTAAAATATAAAAAAATTTCGGTATTGGCCGATATATGTTCATTTTTAATGTTATCGGCCCGATAAGAACATTAGGCCGATATAATTAAGCCGATAATGTATTATTTCCTTCAGCTGAGACACTTCAAATGCGCACTGTTCACCATGATGGTTATGAATATCTTGAAATATGATTGGAATCATTTCAAAATGAAAATACAGTTAAGTCTCTCATATCGGATACGTAAAATTATATTTCAACATCATATTTGTGTGTTTGGGACATGGATTTTAATGGTGAGACTTGTTTTTGTAATCAGGCTCTCAAAAGTTATATAAAAATTTGGATTTAGATTTATCGGCCGATATATCGGTTATTGGCTTTCAGATATAAAGAGTCATCTGTATCGGCCGATATATGTTCATTTTTAATGTTATCAGCCCAATAAGAAAATTAGGCCGAAATATAAAAGCCAATAAATAATGTATTATTTCCTTCAGCTGAGACACTTGACACTGTTCACCATGATGGTTATGAATTGCTTGAAATATGATTGGAATCACTTCAAAAAAGGAAATTACGGCTACATACGTCTGTCATATCGGCTACAAAGAGTCATAATGAGAACATTATAATTGTGTGTTCGGGACATGGCTTTAATGGTGAGACGTTTGTTTTTGTAATCAGGCTCTCAAAAATTATATAAAAATTTGGATTTAGATTTATCGGCCGATATATCGGTTATCAGCTTTCAAATATAAAGAAATATCGGTTATAGTATCGGCCAAAATTTTCATATCGGTGCATCCCTAATTTTCGTTATCGGCCTGATAAGAGCCGATATATATTAAAACCGATAAATAATGTATTATTTCCTTAAGCTGAGACGCTTCAGATGCGCACTGTTCATCATGATGGGTTTGAATTGCCTATGAAATATGATTGAAATCACTTCAAAAAAGGAAAATACAGTTAAGTCTGTCATATCGGCTACATAACATAATCCGAACATAATTGTGTGTTTGGGACATGGATTTTAATGCTGAGACTTTTTTGTGTTTGTAATCAGGCTCTCAAATATTTAGATTTATCGGCCGATATATCGGTTATCGGCTTTCAAATATAAAGAATTATCGGTATTGGTGCATCCCTAAACCTGATGAATTAAGCTGGTGATGATGTTAACGTACCTTATTGTAAAGTGTTAGTGATTTTTCTTTGACTCATTTCAAGCACCTTCGCGCAAGCTTTACACGGATCACTGACCTTCTGCATTCTGTACAAGAGCATTGAATTAATTCCAAATTGGAATGCTGTAACTCTCTCTGAAATCTATCGTGCCAAGTGTCGGTACAGCGTTTGGGTCGGTTCAGAGGATCAGAAGCCGTACGACGAGGGTCTTCCCTGCTCGACCTCACCCTCCGTTTGCTTGGTTTTTCATTTATGATCTTCATTCTGACCATTAGTGCCTTTTTGTTCTTTCAAGAGAGAATCCTAGCCTAGCGTTTTAGTTTTCGTGTTTTATTTTTCTCACTCCTTAAGGAAGAACAGCGGATGGCTTGCTTTAAACTTAGCAGCAGCAGCAATAAGTACAGAAGACATTCATTCTGTGTTCTAGGGTGTGCAGATATGAATTATTAGAGAAATTAAACCGATTGTACTGAATTCGTCAGGTCAGTGATCTTAATCGCTAATTCAGGGGTTTTAGAAAACGTTATTTTTCGTCAAACGGTTGAAAGCCAGATTTGTCGTTCTTTTGCGTCGATGTGAACAAACATTGCGAGACACGAAACCGTTGTGTCGGAGACTGGTGTTATTCTAGCGTTGTGCGGTGAGGTAGGAGGTCATGTGATATTGATAGTGTTGTTAACAATTGTGGGGAAGCTCGTGTCTCTTTCTGTCCGATTGTTTTTTTTTTTTTTGTTTCTTTGTTTTTTATTAAACATTTTTGACGGTTATATGAGCATTACGATTTCAGGAAACAGAAAACATGCTGCATCACCAAGCAAACGGTGCCATGAAAGTCACTTTTTGTTTGTTGAGGCTTAAAATTAACAAATACAGTCAGCGAGAAACTAAATTAAGTGCAATTACGAGGACTAATAAAAACAGTTGTGTGGTAAATAAGGTTTTCTGTTTGCTGGAAGTGATGGCATTGTGATATTCAACTAGCTGTGGAAGCTTATTATTGGAAACTCTTATTATTGTGTTCCAGTATTGATCTATAAGGATCTATAAGTTTGATACCTTTATATAAAATAACATTCATTTGAAACGTCGTCAGTACTGAACTTTATAATGTGCATTATGATGTCAGATGCATGTTTCTCTCGGCTATGAGACTTGTACACAGAACTGAAAACAAACTTACAGCTCCAAAGACTTGGAAACGATGTTCAGTTTTTAATTGGTCCCTGACTCCTGAGCTAACCGAGTTAAAGTGTTGTTTTCTAGAGGTTTACTCTGTGTAGAGGTAGTCATGCTGGGAAAGTCAGTAAACGCAAATAAAAAGTCACTTAAAGTTTGTCCTTTGTATGTTTGTTGTGTATTTGTCACAGGATGTTTCACCAATCATTACTACATATTTGGGTCTTTATGGACCCGGATCTATATCTACCACAGATGGATCTCGAACTACTGCAGTGGTATTTCCTGATACTACAGTAACAATTACAAAAGAATAAAATAATATCTTTGAAGGGTTCATTTCTCCAGTACATTTGGAGTTTATTTTTATAAATTATATTTATAATCTCAGCCAAAACTATAATTTCAATTTTGCTGATGATACTCGTGTATTCTTTAGTTTTATGCCTGCGGTAATTATGAGTGAAACATCACGTCATCGTTGTGTCTCAGACATCGCCACCTTGAGGATTAAAGGTGAATTGCACTTATTCAGTCATTAGAGAAAAAAAATACACTCTTACATTCCTCGGGTCACTAGCGACCCTATACACTTTTTACAAAAATTGAATTAGAAAACAGACATTCTTTTAGCATTTTATTATTCATTTTTTATATATTGTTTATAACACAATGCGAATGACATTCCAGGTCGATAAGGACCCGAGGTATGAGTTTAACCCTTGTGCGACCTTATGGCCATTTTTGCCTTTTTCAGTTTTGTTTTCTTTGATCATTTTGCCTGTGTTAATTCCAATTGCATACATTTTGGCACAGGTGTGTATTTTTATTGCCATTTTATTATTTCACCCTCAGACTCAGATTTGCACTAGGTACACAAAATAGTTCCTCTCAGGACCTTTTGGACAAAAACGTCCCCAGTGAAACCCATTAAAACTGCAAGTTTTAATCTCAGTGCCATTTAACTATAAAATGATGCAGTCTTTATTGATAGGCTTTCATTCTGTTGGCAAGGTGTCAAAATTTAAATTTACTATTTTTTACCATATGGTGCCATTTTCTCAGGTTTGGCCAAATACTCGCTTTATTCCTGTTTTCTGCTTCTGCATATTATAGAGCCAATTGGATAAATTATGCAGCTATAACTGTGTGTGTGTGTTGGTATGGATATCAGAGTGTGGTTGTATGTGTGTAATAAAAAAATTGCGTGTGTATGCGTGTAATATTTGAGAGAGAAAAACACGCTGTGTCCCAGTGAAGTTTTGCTGGCATTTAATGGGGAAAATTTGGCACTGCGCCCAAACAAACTCTGACTGAGAGCTCATTGTTTGAGATATCAACCTCAAATTTGTAACACAACTTTAGATTTATGGCTTTGATTTTCTAGCAGTTTTAGAGTTCAACATGTTTCATAATATAAATCTTATATAAAATAATGTTCATAAATCATTTTCATAAACTTCAACAATAATCTGCCACAGGTCTTCTTTAAAATGAGACCAAACTCAAGTCAAGTTTTTTGACATGGACATTTTTGTCCTCTATGGACCTGTGTGTAACTTTTTTTTTTAATGGATGCACAAGGGTTAAGGGTTAAAAGGGTTTCCTAATCCATGATTATCAAACGAAAAGTACATGGAAGTTTCTGTGATTTAATGGAGGGAAGCACTGTTGAGTTTATGCTTGATTATCTGATCATCCTAACCCTGGTTTACACAAAGACTGAAACGACAGAATCCCGCTGAGTGGCGACAATTTCCTGCGTTCTTCTTTTCTCTTTAACTCTTCAATGAAATATAAATCTTATTTAAACTTAATTTGTGTTCCTGATTAATCCATGCATTCTTATTCATTCACAGACTCGAGGCACAGCAGTTCTTTTCATAATCCTGTCTTTCAATCACAAACGAGGATTTATAAGCCTGCTCCAATCTTGTGGGAGATAGGAAGAGAGAAAGGCAACAAAAGCAAACATAAAAGCTAAAAAGCTCATTAATAGTGAAGCACCAAAATGAAAATACTCGAAGTGGCAACCAGGCTGTAAACATGTTTTATTCTGCTGTAAAGTTGGGCATTTTAACATGGGGCTTAATGAGATTCTGCTCCCTTCTGGAGCCTGTCTCTAGCGGCCAGTCGATGAATTGCAGTTTAAGTCACTTCCGTGTTGGCTTCAAGAGAGAGATGTTGTCGCTTATTTAAAATGCCCAACTTTACAGCAGAATAAAACATGTTTACAGCCTGGTACAAAAAGCGGTTTTGGTCTATACGGCTAATTTTGCCCTTCATGACAACTGTGAGGGGGGTGAATTTTTTTATAACTCATTCGTTTAAATTATATAAAGCCTTAAAGTTCTGCATAATTAAGGGCGTGGCCACTTTGAGTGACAGGTGGATTGCCGTTTGTCTGCTGTCTGTTAGCCATCACGTCACCTCAGCTCCAGCCACGTCCCGCGTCTTTGCCCATTTTCGGTTATCCGGGAGTGACGTGCGATGACGCGCTGCCAAGATGGCAACGGCCGACTTTACGCTTCAAAAACTGCTCTTCAGAAACGTCCATTGTTTTATACAGTCTATGGTTAAAACCAAAAATGCAGGATGCACTTGGCCGAAAACTGAAAATAGTTGCATCCCCAGATGACACACTATGTACTCATCCGTGTAGTGTAAGGTTATTTTATCATTCACTGTCAGAGTCTGATGCCCCTCCCCATAATTAAAGCTGTGACAATTGGGAGCATGAAGTGTCCAACAGAGAATTGACCTATCGGTAAGCCCCTCCCCTCGAACGCAGATGAGCCAATGGCAGTTGAGTATCAGTTGCACGGGGACCGGAACTCGGACATCTTTAGGTTTCAGCGCCATAGAGAAACATTGGAAGATCCGAAGCTCTCATCGGTTTTCTGGTTGTCATACTCATTAAATTACGATTGAGTCCATGCTAACATACAAACTGAAATAGCTAACTGTTCTCACGTCATGTACAGTGTAGGTCAAAAACACATACACGAAGGTCTACAGTTCGGTGCATCTCTCCATATTAAACTGGTTAAATGTGAATTAATTTAATCTTACCCTGCGGTTCATGAACAGTGTTGATCATCTGCAATCGTGACGAGTGTAACATGAGGCTTCTCCCGCTTGCATTGTAAGCTGTAATCCCTCGCTTCCAAATTAATCTCCCACCATATTTATTTTAAAATCTTTTATGTATCCCTCAATGGCATATTTAAGTCCCTCTTGAATGCTCCTCGACGAGAGGTGGTCCTTCTGTGTCACAGACTTGATTGTGATTTATCTTCTAATTTGTTTACATGTTTGATGTTTCTGTGAGTTTAGATATGTTTAAGGTCTGCATTATCTGTCTTAATATTCTATTTTGATGGGTTTTATAGTCTACGGGTAGTGAAAGAGAGAGCTCGCACTCGCAGTTTATCGGAGTTGTTTTCAGATACAAAGTTTACAGTTTATTAGCACCCCCGAAAAGGCATAAGGTGTGTATGTGTTTGTTTACGGTTAGTTGTGTGAGTGTTTTTGTGTAATTTGCTGTGTGTTAATAATGCAACGTAGAGAGAGAGTTTGTGAATGAGACGTTAATGCGCACTTCTTAAGCTTTGTTTGTTCAGCTCTTACGGTGTGAAAAGGACGCAATAAACTTCATAAACCATCAGTAAAGTTTGGCCATCATTCGGACGGGGTACGCTACATTCTGTGTCCAAAAACAACTTGGGATAAGGTTTTCACACTGACAGCTGTCATTGTAAGACAGTTAGCAACCGAGTTAGCAACAGTAACTAAGGGGGCGGGGCTTACCGATAGGTCAATTGGGACGCACCTAATGACTTTGTATGAATTTTAGTGATGCACTGATATGATATTTTGTGATACATTTGGGTAAGTTGCTCTGCCTTTTTCAGGTCCAGTGATCAACTCATGAAAGCATCAATCATTCATAATCTATGCCATATAAGCAAGTTCTTTTATTTTGTATATTCCTGCTGTGGTAAATGTCGTCTTAATTCTCACTGACAGAAATTGAAATTATGAGATAGAGATGTTTAAATTTATGGTACAGTGCTACGGTGACTACAACCAAGACAGTCATTTATAAATGCAACACTGTGTCAATGTCAGCTTTTGCTCTGCTGTAATGATGGCTTTACTGAAAGTATTATACAACAGATTGTTTCAAATCAAAGGGAAAAAAGAGTCAATGATGCAAACTTCATCAAATATGAGACATATTCTACAGTAAAACAGCTCTGCAGAAGACAATATTATCATAATACAGCATGTGTGTGTGTGTGTGTATCAGCACTGAAGAACACTAATGCATCTTACATGAAGACGAAAACATTATTGGGATTTTATTACAAACTCAAATTACATTCCTGTAAAACACTCCTTTTCTCATATTCACACACACGTACACCTATCATCATAAAGGCTTATGTTGAGCTAATGATATTTTCCATCCCCTAAACATAACCCTCACAGAAGACGTTCTGCATTTTTTATAAATAATTTAGTCGTTTAAGTTCCAGGAGCAGCTGGATGTGCTCATGATGACGAGGGGTAGAAAGACACACACTGTCCTGATGTAGGTCAAACCGACACACACACACACACACACACACGTAGGGCCCAGTGGTGAGAAGCAGGCCTGGCCACATCATCTCCCTTCAGGTCCGGTCTCGTGTGACGGGCCGGATTGAGGACGCAGAGCATCGACAGTCTGAAATACAAATGAAACTTTATGAAAGCCTGTCACACCAGTGACTGAAGTGGCAAACACCATCGGTCCATATCCTTTACATCCTGACAAAAGTGTCAATTTAAGCACATACTGGTTTGCCTGAAAGCAGTTTGTGTACTCTTTCATTTCTACCAGGGATGTGTGTAGCAACTCAGTGTAAAAACTGCACATCATGTAATAAGTATTACATTTTATTACAGTAATAATGTTCATAATGTAATAATATCTTGAGCTCATAACGTAATCATTTTTGCATTGAGGAATTTATTACATTATAAACTCGTAATAGCTTTTAAAACATAATATATTAGTATTCCCTTACAATACATTTTTAAAAATCTTAAACTACCCGTGAAATGCAACATTTAAATATTCATGCAATTATTATTATAATATATTTATTAAACAAAGCATTGGTATTCCTTTAGTATTGTTAATAATAATAATAATAATAATATCAGTAATCTGCTGGATTTTGTAGGCAGGTTAAGACTTTAGATTTTTAAAATGTACTGTAAAGGAGAATACCAAAGCTTTATGTTTAATAAAAATATAATAATAACAATTGCATGAATATTTAAATCTGTTGCATTTAGCAGGTAGTTTGGATTTTTAAAAATGTACTGTAAAGGAATACACATTTTATGTTTTAAAAGCTATTACAATTATGACAATATATCAATGTTTTGGTGGTCTCAATGTAAAAATTGTTATTACATTATGAGCTCAAGCTTTTATTACGTTTTGAGAAAATGATTACATTATGAACATTTTATTACAGTAATAATGTAATGCTTATTAATGCTACAATGTGCAAGGTTGGTCATCTATGTGGCTCCATTCAAAAATAAAAATTCATTTTAAATCGTTTTTAATAAATTCATCACTCTAACGTCTGTTGCGTTCACTAGGGCTGGGCATTGAATGATTCGGTTTTGATTCACAAGCTTGCGACTCATTTCGTTTTCAAAATGCTGTGAACTATAATGTTACAACACATTTTTAATGACAAAATCATGTTTTTTTTTAAATGATGGCTGTAATAAAAACATTCTGGATTATTCAAACACTAAATATTGAAGAACAGGTTCAGTAGAAATACAATGAATATGCAATACAGTGTATATATTTAGCAAAATGTTAATTTCTCTAGCTGATTATGGAGTTATGGTCACTGAAAGGCTTTCTGAGGTAAATGTGGCGTCACGTGACATTATTCTCCAGCTGTTTTACTGACTGATGGATCACATGACTGATGTCAGTCAGTTCTGTATCTTCTGATGTTCATTCATGTTTATTTGCTGCTGTAACCGGTGAAGAGGAAGAGATTGCATCAGTTCATTATTGGGTGAATTTCATAAAACTGAGCATTTGAAAGCTGAGACGGTTTCATAGCAGAAGTCACAACTAGGGTTGCAAAGGGGTGGAAACTTTCCACGGGAACTTAATCTGGGGAATTTTGGAAATATTCCAGTTTGGAAACTCGACAGGAGTTTACGGGAATTTATGGGAATAATCTATATAAACTGTATCATATACAAACATAAATATAAACATTTTGTTTGGTCATAAGCGGACATGTTATTTATTTTGACATTTGATATATTTTCCAATTAATTACTTCTAATATAGTAAATACGTAAAATAAATAAGAGTGTGTGTGTGTGTGTGTGTGGGGTAGAAATTCAACTGAAAGTGCATTAAATCTGGTTGTGTTAACCAAGATTATGCTGCAAGATTATTTTTTCAACTACATTGAAGTTCCCTTGTATAGGCGAACCTTTAATTTTGCAAATTCCCAGTTTATTCCCATGGAAAGTTTCCCGCCTTTAAAATTCCCGGAATTTTGCAACCCTAGTCACAGTGCACAACTGCAATTTACTGAATGGGAGGCGCTACAAAGTTGTTCATTCATCCACTGAAAACAGCACTAAAAGATCAATTCTTGGGATTTAAGGATCCACATTGGTTCTCCAAAATAAGAATTGATTCATTTTTTACTCAGCCCTACTACTAACGCTATGTTGGAGCTCTCTTGTTTTTCTCTGTTGAATACTCCGTTTGTACTTCAGGAATCGGTCTCTATCTCTGTGCGCACGTCTGCTCCCGATCAGTCATGAAACTAAGGTTCATCTAATTTTACTTTTGAAATGAAAGTGTCTTACTTGTTTTCAGCCCCAGTCGCTCCTCTAGAGTTATCAGGCTGCAGGCAGTGAAGGTGCCGTGGTTGTGATGGTGAAAATCTTGCACATGATTGATGGACCGTCGCTCTACAACACTTCTTCAGCGCTCCAGACGAGGTGACACACAGAAACTCTCCACAATCTGCTCTTCACCGAGAGCATCAAGCTTCTCACTGAATGTCCATCACACTACTGTCACTCATATTCATCACTGTGTGGCTTCCACATCTGGCACACTGTCATATGAAAAAAAACAAAAACAAATTATATATATATATATATATATATATATATATATATATATATATATATATATATATATATATATATATATATAATTACACACTCACCTAAAGGATTATTAGGAACACCTGTTCAATTTCTCATTAATGCAATTATCTAATCAACCAATCACATGGCAGTTGCTTCAATGCATTTAGGGGTGTGGTCCTGGTCAAGACAATCTCCTGAACTCCAAACTGAATGTCAGAATGGGAAAGAAAGGTGATTTAAGCAATTTTGAGCGTGGCATGGTTGTTGGTGCCAGACGGGCCGGTCTGAGTATTTCACAATCTGCTCAGTTACTGGGATTTTCACACACAACCATTTCTAGAGTTTACAAAGACGGCAGTCCTGTGGGCAAAAATGCCTTGTTGATGCTAGAGGTCAGAGGAGAATGGGCCGACTGATTCAAGCTGATAGAAGAGCAACTTTGACTGAAATAACCACTCGTTACAACCGAGGTATGCAGCAAAGCATTTGTGAAGCCACAACACGCACAACCTTGAGGCGGATGGGCTACAACAGCAGAAGACCCCACCGGGTACCACTCATCTCCACTACAAATAGGAAAAAGAGGCTACAATTTGCACGAGCTCACCAAAATTGGACAGTTGAAGACTGGAAAAATGTTGCCTGGTCTGATGAGTCTCGATTTCTGTTGAGACATTCAGATGGTAGAGTCAGAATTTGGCGTAAACAGAATGAGAACATGGATCCATCATGCCTTGTTACCACTGTGCAGGCTGGTGGTGGTGGTGTAATGGTGTGGGGGATGTTTTCTTGGCACACTTTAGGCCCCTTAGTGCCAATTGGGCATCGTTTAAATGCCACGGCCTACCTGAGCATTGTTTCTGACCATGTCCATCCCTTTATGACCACCATGTACCCATCCTCTGATGGCTACTTCCAGCAGGATAATGCACCATGTCACAAAGCTCGAATCATTTCAAATTGGTTTCTTGAACATGACAATGAGTTCACTGTACTAAAATGGCCCCCACAGTCACCAGATCTCAACCCAATAGAGCATCTTTGGGATGTGGTGGAACGGGAGCTTCGTGCCCTGGATGTGCATCCCACAAATCTCCATCAACTGCAAGATGCTATCCTATCAATATGGGTCAACATTTCTAAAGAATGCTTTCAGCACCTTGTTGAATCAATGCCACGTAGAATTAAGGCAGTTCTGAAGGCGAAAGGGGGTCAAACACAGTATTAGTATGGTGTTCCTATATACATATATATATATATATACATACATATACACACACACACCAATCAGGCATAACAAGTGAAGTGAATAACACTGATGATCTCTTCATCATGGCTCCTGTTAGTGGGTGGGATATATTAGGCAGCAAGTGAACATTTTGTCCTCAAAGTTGATGTGTTAGAAGCAGGAAAAATGGGCAAGCGTAAGGATTTGAGCGAGTTTGACAAGGGCCAAATTGTGATGGCTAGACGACTGGGTCAGAGCATCTCCAAAACTGCAGCTCTTGTGGGGTGTTCCCGGTCTGCAGTGGTCAGTATCTATCAAAAGTGCTCCAAGGAAGGAACAGTGGTGAACCGGCGACAGGGTCATGGGCGGCCAAGGCTCATTGATGCACGTGGGGAGCGAAGGCTGGCCTGTGTGGTCCGATCAAACAGACGAGCTACTGTAGCTCAAATTGCTCAAGAAGTTAATGCTGGTTCTGATAGAAAGGTGTCACAATACACAGTGCATCAGTTTGTTGCGTATGGGGCTGCATAGACGCAGACCAGTCAGGGTGCCCATGCTGATCCCTGTCCACCGCCGAAAGCACCAACAGTGGGCACGTGAGCATCAGAACTGGACCACGGAGCAATGGAAGAAGGTGGCCTGGTCTGATGAATCACGTTTTCTTTTACATCATGTGGATGGCCGGGTGCATGTGCGTCGCTTACCTGAGGAACACATGGCACCAGGATGCACTATGGGAAGATGCCAAGCCGGCGGAGGCAGTGTGATGCTTTGGGCAATGTTCTGCTGGGAAACCTTGGGTCCTGCCATCCATGTGGATGTTACTTTGACACGTACCACCTACCTAAGCATTGTTGCAGACCATGTACACCCTTTCATGGAAACGGTATTCCCTGGTGGCTGTGGCTCTTTCAGCAGGATAATGTGCCCTGCCACAAAGCAAAAATGGTTCACGAATGGTTTGAGGAGCACAACGAGTTTGAGGTGTTGACTTGGCCTCCAAATTCCCCAGATCTCAATCCAATCGAGCATCTGTGGGATGTGCTGAACAAACAAGTCGGATCCATGGAGGCCCCACCTTGCAACTTACAGGACTTAAAGGATCTGCTGCTAACATCTTGGTGTCAGATACCACAGCACACCTTCAGGGGTCTAGTGGAGTCCATGCCTCGACCGGTCAGGGCTGTTTTGGCAGCAAATGGGGGACCAACACAATATTAGTAAGTCATAATATTATGCCTGATCGGTGTATATCTTCTGTGGAAGTCACAGGACCAAAACATGTTCGATTGTTCGTCCAATCATTACATTCAGTCTGAATTTGGAGATGCTCTGAAGGGAGGGTGGGATCTAATGCTTTTAAAGCTAGCTTGCTATTGCTAGCCCTTCCGAAATTGCCTGCCCTACCTTTAATAAGTGGAACCAATAATCAAAACAAATAAATAAAAAAAAAACACAATAGTATCTCAATGATACTAAAGCAACACTGTTACTGACTAGCACAGAGAATTACTTGCTTTGTATCGTCTTCTGTGATTTCAGGCTCATAGGTGAAATCTGGTTCTTCTTTTACGGTCACCATGGAGCTGTTGTTTAAATCAGCGGCGCTTTCTTCCTCTCGTGGCCGCTTCGCTGGCGTCGATGATCCGCAGTGATTCTCAGAGGCGGCGCTGTCAGGCTGTGCTAAAGGTTTCACTTGAATAGCTATTTCACCACATCAAACAACAAAAGAAAATACATTATTTTAGTAATGCGATAAACCTAAACTAAACACTACCGACCTAAACCTCACCTTTACTCCGTCGCTTCGGCTTCGGTGTCGAGCATGACGCCTGAACCGACGCACTTTTCTTCGAGGTTTGATCGCTACACTGGCAGCCCACATCTCGGGTCAGAGGCTGCCGGACAGACGGAGCAAACGCTCGATCAGCACTATATGATATGGGTCATTCCTGCTATTCGGTGCCTTTGGCCATCACAAAACGTAGAAAATCAAACTCAGTTTTTAAAAGAAATTGTGTAGTCATGATAGGGTGATGTAAACATTTGAAAAATTATTCGTCAAGTTTGGGTAAATACATTTAACCATTTATTAAAATAAATGAAATGGAAGGTCAAATGTCCACCCTGTTAGGGACAAATGAACAACAGTTTCAAATACTTATGAGTCTAATTCATGAGCACTGTGTATGTTATCTTAAACAACACATTTGACCCTTTAAAAGCATATCAGGTAATAAATTATCAGAAAATATAAATATTGTGTATGAATTGCACTTACTTTCTCACAAACGCATCATTTTACATTTTTTGTTTTCAGATACAGTGACTAAAAGGCATTTTTGTTACTTTATAAAGCACTGCATTATTGATACTCCAATAAATGTTCATTGTCACTGAATTATTAGTTTAGTTATACATGTTTTTTTCTGATTTTATGAATTAATTGTAAAAAAAATTAACAGGGTGATAACAGGACGGACACAATATTAACAGAGTGGACAACCACTTACATTATTACTTTAGTTTGAACTGGATATAGATGGGAAACAATGTGTAAAACATTGCCAAAACCTTTAAATGCACTTCTTTAACTTTAAACATAAATTACTTTCACAATCACTATGTACACTCAGGTATAACAGGATGGACACTAACAGAGTGGACATTCTCAACTCAAATCAGCCACTGCACCGAGTCTGAGCAGAAACAAGCTAACATAGAAGGGTCATCTAATGAAGAATCGCATGGTCTTTAAAATTGTTTTTTTCTACTAAATTTAAATTTTTCCCATAACAGGGTGGACGTACTAAGGTTGACATCAAAATTTAAAGATAAAATTGGTAAATTTGACAATTAAAATAATAGAGGATCTCACTCAATTTCCAAAGTTGTTTTCCCTCCAAAGAAGTGATGACAGCTTTATGATATGATGAATGATGTCATTTAATTTTTCCAACTTTCATTTAAAGGGGAAGTAGTCAAAAAATAACAGGGTAGACAATAAATTGAGGGACAAGCTAAAAACCTCGATTAAAATTGCTAAAATATATTTAACAATTGAAAAGAATACATTAGAGAGAATCTTTATAATTAACTTCAATAATGTTCATCATTTTAAGGCAGTAAGATCATGACCTTGACTGGGCACACAGGCACCGAATCTCAGGAATGACCCTTATGCATTATTAAGAGGGATATACACACCCTTACCTTCATACTGTGAGATGCACCGACCGTGTAGACTGACGGGACGGCGGTGCTC
The DNA here is from genome assembly GCA_039654105.1 of Coreius guichenoti. Classification (NCBI taxonomy): domain Eukaryota; kingdom Metazoa; phylum Chordata; class Actinopteri; order Cypriniformes; family Gobionidae; genus Coreius; species Coreius guichenoti. Next base: position 1,846,320 of record CM077186.1, on the reverse strand, counting down.
TTCAGGTACAGCACTTTCGCGAAGCCCATTTCGTACTGTGTTAAATTCTGGAAGCACTCGGTCGTGAAATGCCTCGAGCACAGCCGCGAATTCACCGTCAATCCTTCCTCTTCAAAATGCAGAAACTCCAGCCAGCGGGCCCGTAACAAGCGCGGCCTCGGGATACTGAACAGGGTTTTGTTAGGAAGGCAACCGAAAACGCACCTCTTTGCCATTTTCACCCAACTTTAGTTCTTTCACAACAACAACTTCGTCTTCTTCTGAGGTTTAATGGCGGTTGGCAAACCAGCTTAAGTGCATTACTGCCTCTAACTGGATAGGAGTGTGTAGCGCCGAAAGGAGAAGGGTTAGTTTTTTATTTTATTTTATTAATTTGCCTCTCTTCTCTTAAGACGTGTTTACTGGCAACCTGTCACTCACATGAGATCCACCAATAGCAAACCACAAACATCCAATCAATTCCCCACAGACAAAATCAAGCCCCGCCCTACATTTGTTCTTGTTCGCGAAGCGGTTTCACTCGCATATATGGCACAATAGGGGGAAACTCATTTTCCACCATCACACATTACAAAACAACACAAATAGACAATTAAACGAAAAAAAAACAACAACGATACAATCACTCCGTGCAAAAAAAATACACATCTTCATTAAAAAAATTGCAGTATGGACTAAAGACCTTCTGAATCGCTCTGTAGAACACTGAGGCATAACCTTCCACTAAATGAACTTTTAAGTCCACTGAAAATACAGCCCTTGTTCTCCTTTCCACAGTAACCATATAGTGGTTATATCTCCATACAGTCACTATTATGGAGAGCTCAAACAAAAAAGCTGTTAAAACTGTTTCTTTATTTAATACATTTAAGATTTTGTAAATCGCAATTTTTTCATTTTTCTTATTTGTATTTCGTTTTTTTGGTAGTTCTGTGTGTATATATATATATGTGTGTGTGTGTGTGTGTTGTATTTTATATGTACACCCTTGGCAGTTTTGTATTGTAATTGTTGTTCAAACATTCATAAAATAACAATAATAATAAATAAAAAAAGATGTCACAGTTTGTTATTATAAATAATGAATTAAGACCCAAATCAGCATTTTCCAACCATGTTCCTGGAGGCACACCAACACTACACTTTCCCACACATACCTGCACATTAGTAGAGACTCAAAAGACCTCAAATGAATGAGTCAGATAAGCAAGACATCCAAAATGTGTGTTATTTTGTCTCAAGGAACAGGGTTGAGAAACACTGGACTGATGAGCATTTCAGTAAACTCTAACATGCTCATGGTGGTTGAGTTGGGAAATAATCAGACACATGCAAGCGCACACATTAGGGAAGAGTGGGGTAAGATGAGCCAGTTTTTACTTATGTGGTTCTCAAAATAAGGCAGAAGTGGGGGTAAGTTGATCCGAGTCAGTGGGTAAGTTGCACCATCTGGGTGTAAACAGACCATCTACCTGAATCTGAATCAAACCCATGTGAGATTGTAAGGATAATTTACCTCTTTTAAAAACACCTTCAATAATCAAATTTCCTTTGGTTCTTTCCAAACATTCTGGGTCTTATCAGAGAAGGATTTGCTGTACTTGTGCATTGTTCCTATCAAATAAACTAATAAATAAACTAAAATGTACTTTCAAGAAAATGATAAACTAAACCAGTTGTGTAGCATTACATTGAAATTATACCAGTTTATACTTCAGAGATTTAACTCAACTGCAGTGCCTTATGGTGGGGTAAGTTAAAACACTGGCTCAATTTACCCCAGAGCATTTGGCTCACTTTGCCCCATAGCTGCCATTTTGGATAAAACTAGCTAGCTTACCAATTCAGGCTAATATTTATCTAAATGATTTGCATGGTTTTATACATTGCTAAATCACCAATATGGATCATAAATATTTTTAGACCTGGACAAATTTGCTGTGATGCAACAGCCATTACATCTGTTATGCTAAAATTTTACTTTGACAAACCAAAAAGTAAAATTTAAAAAGTAAACGTGTGCCTTCCACTCCTCCCATGTGCTTCTCTTTTTCACAGTCTGGCAGAAATGATGGGTGGCTCCAAAATATATGATCACATGACAATAAAAGTGTACAGTTACCAAGATAAAGAGGGTGGATCAACTTACCCACTGGCTCATCTTACCCCACTCTCCATTATATTTGAGGAGTGACGATCATAAACACTAATCATAAGCACAGTAAAGATTATAGCATTGATTTATCTGGGAACGGAAAGCTTGTGCTCGCATCAATACATCACAAACACGACACACAACTTTAAATAAAAGTGACCAAGTGCAAAAGGGATCTAAGCAGATTTTCTTGTAAAATCTCACTGTAATACAACACAAGCAATGATCTAAATGATGGCAATAGTTTATTTGCACATTAACTCAAAAGACAAACCATTGTAACAGAGAATCCGGATGCATTGGAGAGTTCGTATGAATTCATTTTAAGAGCATTGCGTGTGATGTGAGTATAGCCTTGCGGTATCAACTTTAGTTTGTGGTGGTTTTAAAATTCTCTATGACAATCAAAAGCAAACTGTACAAAAAAATATGTTCATGAAAATTTTTAAGTGTAAACACTGTAAGTACATAAGCCTTGTGTGTATTAAAATACAATTCCTGTCAAACAAACAAAACATGAACTAGTTAGTGCGGCAGGAACAATTTCATTACTTTTAATGATGAAATTAAATTAAACGCACCTGTTAAACGATCTTGTTGTCTACACAGACATACAAAGACTAAACTAGCGGATTAGTTCAGGAACACAAATGTTGATTTGATGCATCTGACTTTAAATAAACCACTAAATATTTCATATTACCGTCTGCAATTTAAAAAAAGCAATACATAGAACGTACAACCTGAACACAACATAACTCTACTAATCTTTAATTTATGCACTGGTCATCTTTAGGCCCAAATTAAACAAGCGAGTTTATACGAAAAGAGGGAATAAGTGCACATCCTACTCTCAATGTCTTCAAAATCCAAATCTGCTGGGAACTCGTAGAGAATTGCAGTGCTCATCAAACATACTGGTTTAACAGTAAAACACTATTGAGACTGGGATCAATATCCATATGTCATAAACGAAAAGCAATTATTCAATGCTCCTTATTGCACTAGTCCCTTAACATAATTGTGCTGGTTGAAATAATGCGATTGGGAAATGGGGATGAATTAGGATTCCAACAGGAAACGCCAAGATTTGTTGGGAGTGCGACATCAGCCTTCAGGTGTGTGTGGACGGGCGGTTAAGAATCAGTGTGTCGTCCAGTAGTCAGTCGATGTGTGTAGACGCAGTCACACTCATGTTCTGGAGACTGTGGCTATAGCTTGATGTTGTTGAGGCCTTTAGAGATGCTCTGTATGTAGGCCTCATGGATTGCACTGAGGAAATGTGCGTCATTCTGCAAATGAAGACAGAGAAGTGAAGACTATGAAGCTGCACCCAAAAGTCGGTTTGTGAGCGTGCGGGTGTAAGTGTGTACCTTGATGAGATGTATGAGCGTTTCTTGCAGCTGGGAGCGACTGTACAGGGCAGAGGGCAAGTCTGCTGTGGGAAACGGGGCGGCGGTGGGCGACGTCGGGGAGGCGGGGTTTTTGGGTGGCTCTGTTGTCTTGGTGATGGAATGCTGAAATACACTGGGAGACAGCAGCAGTGAAGACTCCTCCCCCTGGACAACTGGCCCCGCCTTCATATGACAGTGAGAGAGAGAGATGGATGGTCACAAAAAACATTAGGTCTCGTTCACTAACAATTGCATGATTGTATATACGCACAGGAGAACTTCTCATGAAAAGTTTCCTGTCTAATTCACAACACATGGGTGATTGTATAATTGCAGGTACATTTGGTGTCCAAAGTCATTTTTTTCTGTTTTTTCAAATGGTTATATTTTTTATTATTTTAGTAATTTTTTACTCATTGTCATGGATCACAAGATGTTACAGGCCATACCAATATAATATCTTCTGTCAAGTGTCTTATATAGCTGAAAATCATGATTTCTTGTCCGAATTAGTGCATTTTTCCATCATGTATCGTGTAATCAAAATATTTTATTTTACGTTTCTTTTGGTAATATTTCATTTAATAGTAAACATTTATTTTCCTAATTAAATTGTTTAAAAATAACTTATAATAAAAATAAAAAAAAATGTGTCCATAAATCTTGCGTCAACTCTGTTACCGTACCATACTTTGCCTTTAAATGGGTGGAATCATCTCCCACAACTATGTAAGATACAGGAAATGATGTCACTTTCCCTCACTGATCAGATCAGTGTGTGCTCTCTCTGAGAAAATATTCTAATCTGAAAAGTTCTTACACCGAGTAATTTTGTCAAATGTCAAAATTGTTACCACAATATCAAAAGGAAAGCAGAGTTTATCACTGATCACACAGCGTTTAAAAGTCTTTTCATCATGATTTCATTAGTGCCATGTGCTCTTAGCATTTATGCTAGCAAGTGGAGTTTTTGGCTAAAAAGTTTAAAAAGGTCAATCCTGTTACCAGTGTTATTCCCACACATTGCCTAATAATGTCTGTAACAGAGCTGACAAAAAAAATACTAAAAAGAAATCAGTTTTTTTCGTTAAAAGTAAAAAAAAAAGGAAGTAACGTGTTTGGCAAGCACTGAATTATTAAAATTGAATATGTTTTCAATAAGATACTGGAAAGAAAAGTTTCTTAACTTTTTGAAATGCAAAATGTATCTCCAATTATAGAATCACTCACACGCGTATGATTATGACTTTGCTCTTATACGCCCGGCGAAGGTTAGGGTAGGGCTAAAAAGACATTTGAAATATTTCTGCGGCGATATACTCAGGGCCTTAACACTCGACAAGCACCAAATGAGAGTAAAAAGCGTTGGCAAGTGTCACTCGCTAGTTGGCCGGTAACATTTTTATGAATTCCAACAATGCATGAACGACGCTCGGGACAGTTGACGGGCCAGCGCTGCATCGTCACGAAACTTTAAGCCTTGTTGACGATTTAAATATTCAAGAGCAAGACAATGTGAAAGGGAGCTCATTTCGTTACTCGCGTGCTGTATGGAAAGTTTTGTGAGCACACACCAGTGTTAATTCCGTTGACGAATAATTTGTGTCAATTTTCGTCAACGACCCTTTTTCCACTGATGAAAACGAAACGATAACTAAATAAAAACCAGCTTTGGATGACAAAAACTATGACGAAAATCTACTGTCATTTTCGTCAACGAATAAAAACTAGACGGAAATGTTAGGGAGGGACAATTAGGGAAGAGATCCAGTCAGAACTGATGTCCTGTGTAACAGATGCGCACATTTGAATTGTAACTTGCGGATCTAATGGCGGGAAAACACGGCGCTGTTGTGCTTCTACAGGCTCACGCGACAGCGCTTCAGAGCGGTTCAGAGCAATTCAGAGCGGCGGTTCAGAGCGGTTCAGTCAATGAGTAGTGCACATTTAGGCAGGTAATTCTTTATAAACTAATTCTGAGGAATAATGACAATGTTTACTTTACGATGTTTATTTGTAATATGAGAATATGAGTAATATAGGCGGTTCAGAGCGGCGGTTCAGAGCAATTCAGAGCAGCGGTTCAGAACGATTCAGAGCGGTTCAGAGCGATTCAGATCGGTTCAGAGCAGCGGTTCAGAGCGATTCAGATCGGTTCAGAGCAGCGGTTCAGAGCGATTCAGAGCAGCGGTTCAGAGCGATTCTGATCGGTTTAGAACGGTTCAAAGCGATTCAGATCGGTTCAGAGCAATTCAGAGCAGCGGTTCAGAGCGATTCAGATCGGTTCAGAGCGATTCAGATCGGTTCAGAGCGATTCAGAGCAGCGGTTCAGAGCGGTTCAAAGCGATTCAGATCGGTTCAGAACGGTTCAAAGCGATTCAGATCGATTCAGAGCAATTCAGAGCAATTCAGAGCAATTCAGAGCAATTCAGAGCAATTCAGAGCAATTCAGAGCAATTCAGTCAATGAGTAGCGCACATTTAGGCAGGTAATTCTTTATGAACTAATTCTGATGAATAATGACAATGTTTACTTTACGATGTTTATATAGTAATATGTTTTAGACTGTAACAATGCATATTTGATCTCCCTCATCTGAAGTCGAATGAGCAGCTGCAACAGTAATAGTAAGACATTTCAAAATAAGAGTCAATGTGTAGCTTGTTTATAATTGAAAGTCACGCATTATATATACGTTTTTGGTTACACAATAAACTGTATTTAATTTCATTCCCATTTCATTCACAGTCAGGAGGAAAGACTAAGAACAGTATTTGACACATACTCAAAGTATCAGGGATATAATAGTTAACTAAAACCATTAAAAAACAATATTCATTACTTGAAATTAATTAAATGTTAACTGAAATTTAAAAAAAAAAAAAAAAAACCTATTTGACGCTTTAGCATAACCTGATATACTAACTAAAACAGAAATACAACATTATAAAGACTATATAGATGTTTTTAAAAAAAACAAACAAAAAAAGTGATTTGAGCTCTCTTTCGTGTATTTTTAATGTCAAAAACACAACTGTGTCAAAATGTCAGTTTTGACGCATTCAAGTAACAGTCGGTTATGTAATGCTTAAATGCTCAATTAATGCATTACAGTTTAACTAAACTCATTAGATTTTAGTCGACTAAAACTAAAAACAATTCAGGTGACTAAAATGTGACTAAAACTAAATAAAAATTTGCTGTCAAAATTAACACTGGCACACACCCAAAGCGCTCGCACAGAAAGACAGCGTGTGAATACTGAACTGAGCTCTCTTTCACGTCTTCTCGCTCAAGCGGATAAATTCACACAAAATTGTCAAAAAATATCAAGCCTCCCAGTAAACATAGTGGTTTATGTCTTAAGTGAAGGTAAACAGTTGAGAAAGTAAACGTGTATCAGTGTATTAGATCCGTGCGTTCGCTCTTAAAGTGACAGGCGCCTAATATTCCTGCTGTCTGTGTTTATAATGTTAATCAAACAACAAAAGACAAAAATCACACTGCTCTTGACTGAATAACTTTAATAAGGATTCATTAATACGAATGTTTAATTTATACAGTGACGACTATGCAGTGTTATTTTACATTTGATTACTTTATTAAATTTCTGTACCTGGAAACTACTGTCAGATCTACCTGAAAAACACTGTTCATTTCATTTGTATCTTTGTTATATTGTATTTTTTTGTGCTTTTGCTTGTAATTTGATTATTTGTTCTTATTTTATTACTGACTGTTTACTTGTCTGAAATGTTTTCATATTATATTAGTTAGGCTAGTAGTTTTAGCTGTGGTATCGAAAATTGGAATAGAGAATTGTTCATTTTCACTGATATCTTAAATGTTGGTGTCATTACTGCCTGTTTTTGCAAAAACAGTTTCATGGCTGGTAAAAAATATTTAATGGCCAGTAAATTCTCTTAAGTCACCGGCCATTGGCAGCTGTGGCCAAAAAGTCACTCGACGGACTGAACAGAAGAAATGAACAAGATCAGATTTCCACGTCAAAGGCGGAGCCTCAGAGCCACACCCACCTCTGATGGACCAATGGCAGTTTGAAGCGGTCTCAAACTCCAAACGAACTTTGTTTTGGCCTGATTCTGTTTGAAATGTCACACCAGTTTGTTTTTCGATTTCACTCATTCGAAGTGTATCGAGGCCTTTAACCTTGTTCTAACGTTAATGAATTAGGACTATTGAAGTATTCTAAATGAGCGACCGTGTGCCAGAGGTTAGTCATTTAAATACAACACGCACAAACCATTTCAGCCCAATCACAGAAGCCTCAAAGCCTGCCAGTGTTTTCAAGAGTGAACTTACTGGAATGGGTTTGACCAGAGACGGGGACGGTGTGAAAGCACTGACCTCTTTACTCTGAGCCAAAGAGAGGAAGACACAGTTTAGATTAGACAAGCTTGCCTTGTGCAAAAACAAGACATTTCAAAGCTTTGTTATTCATTTTCTGATTAGCAAAATACTTTGCATAGATCCTGACGACAACCTTTTATTTGTTACTGGCTTGTGTTAATTCATTTGATATTTTTCCTGCATTTTCCATTGCTGTACATCAAAATGAATAAAAATGCACAGTGACATACAAACTCAATATTATGCAAAACTGCAAAAGTATTTGTTAATATATATGTGAAAATATGAATCAGCGTTTTTGAACAAATCTCTTGAATGAATGATTCAATGACTCACTCATAAATAGTTCACTTGTTTCATTACTGGATGAATCAGTGTTTTTGAATGAATCTCTTGAGTGAATGATTCAATGACTCACTCAAATACTTCACTTGTTTCACTACTGGATGAATCAAGTGTTTTTGAACAAATCTCTTGAGTGAATGATTCAATGACTCACTCATAAATACTTCACCTGTTTCACTACTGGATGAATCAGCATTTTTGAACGAATGATTCAATGACTCACTCAAAGACTTCACTTGTTTCATTACTGGATGAATCAGTGTTTTTGAACAAATCTCTTGAGTGAATGATTCAATGACTCACTCATAAATACTTCACTTGTTTCACTACTGGATGAATCAGCATTTTTGAACGAATGATTCAATGACTCACTCAAAGACTTCACTTGTTTCATTACTGAATGAATCAGTGTTTTTGAATAAATCTCTTGAATGATTCAATGACTCACTCATAAAGACTTCACTTGTTTCACTACTGGATGAATCAAGTGTTTTTGAACAAATCTCTTGAGTGAATGATTCAATGACTCACTCATAAATACTTCACTTGTTTCACTACTGGATGAATCAGCATTTTTGAACGAATGATTCAATGACTCACTCAAAGACTTCACTTGTTTCATTACTGAATGAATCAGTGTTTTTGAATAAATCTCTTGAACGAATGATTCAATGACTCACTCATAAAGACTTCACTTGTTTCATCACTTGATGAATCAGCGTTTTTTTGAATGAATGATACAATCTTGATTTGAAGCATCAAGTTACTTTCTAAAGGTGATTTGCTCCATTTTAGACATCAGTGTTCATATAGCCTACACACTATAAACTTTTATCCAATTACTTCTGTAGTCCTGCTTTAAAAAAAATAAAAATAGTGACATACCATGAAAACTTTGCTTGGCGTATTCACCTGTGCCGATGCGGCAGCCTTTCCTGTGAAGGGCCCTGCAACTTTGCAGCCAGATTCTCTGAAGCTCTGTGGTGTGACTAGCGGGCTGGGCATGAACCCTGGCAGTGACACGGCCATCCCATGACCATCTGTGAGAGGACTCATATATGCAGGAGGAAGCGGACCAGCCGAACCACGGCGTACCGACTGCCCGCTGGACCCGCCGCCGCTCTCCTCCGTACTCGAAGCAGCCGTTCTTGGGTCTCGGCTGCCGCAACCCTGGAAGAGAGAGACCAGCGCTGGTCCTCCTGGGTCGGAGGAGAGGCGAGGAGTGCGGAGAGGCTCCACGGAGTGAGGCGGAGGGCCGTACGTGAGCCCTCGCATGCTTTCTCCTGCAGCGGAGTTTGTTGACTGGGCCGGTTCTTTGGGAAAAGAGCTGCCGAAAAGCTCTTCCACTGTGATCTGCTTCACTACGGAGTGACTGGACTGGAGTAGAAACAAACAGAGACAGACTTTAGACATGCCGTTAGATGAGTGTCATTAGTGAGCGAGTGTGATCAGCAGGACCTTCTCCTGTTGAGCTGCTGTGATGTCCTCTCTCTTCTCCTGTCCGTCACAGTTCACCTGAACATCTCTCTCTGTCGACTGACTCTATGAACACAAACACACGGTATTAGTCATTTATCTACACATTTCTCAATGTTTTTGAAAGAAGTCTCTTATGCTCATCAAGCCTGCATTTATTAAACAGAGCTTCAGAAATAAATAATGGTTTTCTATTTTAATATACTTTACAGTATAATGTATTCCTGTGATCAACTTAACCTCTATGTTAAGACTGAGTCTTAAGAACTAGTTTGACCAACTAGCAGTTAGTTAAGAGGTAATCAGTCTTACCTTTCCCATTCAAATTAGACCAATCTACCTTTTCATGTAATTTACTTAAAGTTAGGACCAGTCTTAAAAAGACTCAGAGTCAGAAAAAACCTTTTAAGACTAGTCCCCAGGTCTATGTGCTTTAAATCAGACCAGTGAAAGTGAACTACAATAGGGAAATGAGACAGGAGGTCCGTCATACCCTTTGATACTCCTCTTTAGCCTTGCTGAGCAGCTCCAGGATATCTGTGGGTTTGGTCTGAACACAGCCGTTCGTCCTGCCGCTTGAGCCTCTGTCGGGGGACACACGCTGCGCTCGCAACGCCTCCTGTTTCACTATCCTACACACAAACACAAGCTTCTCTAGATAAACGCATTACTCATTTAAAGCAGTCTGATCATTGAACTGGGTTTCAGGGTGAGTTCACTCCTGTTGATTAATGTAAAACACTGATACTCACTGTAGCATGAGCTGTGCGATCCGCTGGCAGTCGGCCTTATCGTAGAACCAGATACTGTAGATGCCCACTGACACACACAGAGAGGGGATATTTATAATGTCTCCATGCCTTATAGTTGCAATGAGCAGAATAGAGCTGGGCGATAACATAGTTACATTTTGCAAGCAATCAAGCAGTTATGATTTGCTGTATAGCATACACAGATCAGGCATAACATTATGACAGGTGAAGTGAATAACACTGATGATTTCTTCATCACGGCACCTGTTAGTAGGTGGGATATATTAGGCAGCAAGTGAACATTTTGTCCTTAAAGCTGATGTGTTAGAAGCAGGAAAAATGGGCAAGCGTGAGGATTTGAGTGAGTTTGACAAGGGCCAAATTGTGACGACTAGACGACTGGGTCAGAGCATCTCCAAAACTGCAGCTCTTGTGGGGTGTTCCCGGTCTGCAGTGGTCAGTATCTATCAAAAGTGCTCCAAGGAAGGAACAGTGGTGAACCGGCGACAGGGTCATGGGCGGCCAAGGCTCATTGATGCACGTGGGGAGCGAAGGCTGGCCCGTGTGGTCCGATCAAACAGACGAGCTACTGTAGCTCAAATTGCTCTAGAAGTTAATGCTGGTTCTGATAGAAAGGTGTCAGAATACACAGTGCATCTCAGTTTGTTGCGTATGGGGCTGCATAGCAGCAGACCAGTCAGGGTGCCCATGCTGACCCCTGTCCACCGCCGAAAGCGCCAACAGTGGCACGTGAGCATCAGAACTGGACCACGAAGCAATGGAAGAAGGTGGCCTGGTCTGATGAATCACGTTTTCTTTTACGTGGATGGCCGGGTGCGTGTGCGTGGCTTACTTGGGGAACACATGGCACCAGGATGCACTATGGGAAGAAGGCAAGCCGGCGGAGGCAGTGTGATGCTTTGGGCAATGTTCTGCTGGGAAACCTTGGTTCCTGCCATCCATGTGGATGTTACTTTGACACGCACCACCTACCTAAGCATTGTTGCAGACCATGTACACCCTTTCATGGAAACGGTATTCCCTGGTGGCTGTGGCTCTTTCAGCAGGATAATGCGCCCTGCCACAAAGCAGAAATGGTTCAGGAATGGTTTGAGGAGCACAACAATGAGTTTGAGGTCTTGACTTGGCCTCCAAATTCCCCAGATCTCAATCCAATCGAGCATCTGTGGGATGTGCTGAACAAACAAGTCCGATCCATGGAGGTCCCACCTTGCAACTTACAGGACTTTAAAGGATCTGCTGCTAATATCTTGGTGCCAGATACCACAGCACACCTTCAGGGGTCTAGTGGAGTCCATGCCTCGACGGGTCAGGGCTGTTTTGGCAGCAAAAGGGGGACCAACACAATAATGTTATGCCTGATCGGTGTATATTCCTTTACATGAGTGTACAGTTTGTATAGTTATTATACACTATAAATCCAACTGTATATACAGAGCTGTGTGATGATAGTTGACATTTTGTGGCGATATTAACAATCATACAGACGAAATTTGATTGGAACACGAAACTTTACAGAGTTAAAGCAAACAAGGTTGACACTGACATGGTGTTAGTTAAATATTCAGAATTTGTTGAGTATCATAATTAATCAGGCTTTTATGGCTCATACAGTACGATATAGTGAGAATATGTAGTAAAAACAGATCAATTTTATTCAGAAACTGAGCAAAAATATGCAATTTGCTGCAGTTGCTGATATTTATATGGACAAAATGTGATGAAATTCTGATGTTTGTAATGTAAATCAATGAAATTTATATAAAAATATAGCAGATACTTACATAAAATCTAAATATCAATATCTGCTAATAATGTCTTAGTAAGATGATATTTAAATGCTTAGTTTTATATAGTTTTAAAACATATAATGCAATGCAACACAATGAAGATGAGATGAACAAATAAACCTTGATGATCATATTTGATACTCATGATTTTTATAATAAATGATGTCTGGATAATCAAGTAAAGCGAAGCTGCTTCAGTCCAGTTGAAATATTACTAACAATATCAAAGTTATTCTTACATTTACTTGATAAAAATCAATCAGACGACAGAAGGACTGGAGTAGATTGTGTGCAACAGGTTTATCAGAAGAAGTTGATCATTTAGAGGCCTTAGAAATTCATGTATTAAATATGATATGGCAGGCTTTATAGTGTTAATGTTGACTGGTCTGGGTTTCTTCTCAAGGCAAATAACAGATGAACACAGTCTGTGCTTCTTAACTCACAGTTGCCGTTCCTGTACAGTAGGAAAGGGTCCTGGAGCTGGAACTCCAAGTCTTTATTGATCGGCTCCACTAAGTTTTCTGTACTCAAACGGTTCATAATTGTGAAGCCATGATGTGGGGATGCCGACCTGTGGAGACACACAGACTTAACATCACACACCACATGACAGACCAGCAGTTTAACATGTGACGAACAGAACAACCTTCAGCTCCAGTCAGTCGACGCTCACCTGGCGTAAACGAATAATGTGCCTTCAATCTCAGTCTTCTCCTACAGTGAGAGAGAAGTGTTAGTTTCAAACAGATCTCACACTCAATACTAACACACAATGACCCTGACGGCAGATCTGGACAATAAACAAACCACTGAAGCCGCCTTTGGGTTTATGATTTTACTGTCAGAGAGAAGCCCATTTTCACCACCCAAGGAAAAATCTGAATTATGACATAAAAAGTCATAATTATGACATACTAAGCCACAATAATGAAACTAAAGTCAATCATGACATACCAAGTCAAAAATATGATAGTCAAAATTATAACATACTAAATCATGAAATTATAACATAATAAGTCACGATTATGACATGAACAGTCAAAATTATAACCATAATTATAAAAAACGGTCAAAATTATAACATACTAAGTCATGATTATGATTAATATGTCGAAATTATGACATACTAAGTCATGATTATGAAACGAACAGTCAAAATTATAACCATAATTATAAAAAACAGTCAAAATTATAACATACTAAGTCATCATTATGATTAATGTCAAAATTATAACATACCAAGTCATGATTATGATTAAAGTCAAAATTATAATATAGTAAGCCATAATTATCATTAAAAAAAAAAATCAAAATTATAACACACTAAGTCATCATTATGATTAATAAGTCGAAATTATGACATACTAAGTCATGATTATGACATAAACAGTCAAAATTATAACCATAATTATAAAAAACTGTCAAAATTATAACATACTAAGTCATCATTATGATTAATATGTCGAAATTATAACACACTAAGTCATGATTATGACATGAACAGTCAAAATTATAACCATGATTATAATAAAGTCAAAATTATAACATACTAAATCATCATTATGATTAAGTCGAAATTATGACATACTAAGTCATGATTATAACATGAACAGTCAAAATTATTAACAATTATAAACAAAACAGTCAAACTATAACATGCTAAATCAGAATTGTCGAAATTATGTCATAAATCATAATTATGAGATGGAAAGTCGAAATAATGACAGAACGTCCGACTTTATATCTCATAATTATGATTTTAAAAAGCATGATATTTTTGTGTGTTGTAAACGGGCTTCCATAGATATCAACTTTATTTGCAGAAGACTTTTTTGATAGACAGAAGGTGATGGTAATTTCTATGTTTATTTGGGTGTTGACTGCTAATTCATGACACTGATGTTCCAGCAAACCCTCACGCTGCCATAACTCCGTCGTGTGTTGTTTGTGAATGTATATAAACACACATTAGACACATAAAGGAGACTCTGGGCTAGTGACGATGTTATTATTAGCATTAGCCACTGCAGGCTAAATGACCTGCGCGCGCTGAGATGAGGCGATGCGTTTAGAAATCTCACCCATTCGTTCGCTTTGGAGTTGAAAGTGTAGAGCGCGACCTGTCCGGTGACGTCCAGCAGTTTGATGATGTAGGGATCGTGCTGCTGTAGAGCCGCCAGACTCATCAGATGCCCCGCTTTATTAACACACTCCATCTTCTGCACTGTGACTACACGGGACACATTCCGCGACGGACACTTCCGGGTCCCGTTTTATTATGCACGTGCTTCGGCCAGAGTTCGCGCATGGTTCCGCGCTCAAACCTACACTAATGTCACTAATGATAATATAATATAATTAATATAATATAATAATATAATATAATATAATATAACATTAGTCATCCTTCCGTCTTCGGGAGACGATGGTGTTGTCAGGGTCCTGCCCTGACAGTCTTGTCTGTCTTGTCTCTGTTCAATGTGGCTCTGTCTTTGTTTGTGTTGGCCATGTGTTCCTCTAGTCCCGCCTCCTTGTTTCCTGTTACCACGCCCCCTTGTTTAGTCCTTGGGTGCGTCTCAATCAACTCCCTAGTTCAGTAGTCAGGGCACTAATCAGGGAATCAGTCAATGGGCTGACTCCCTGATCAGTGCCCTGACTACTGAACTAGGGAGTTGATTGAGACGCACCCCTTGTCTAGTCCTCGTTTGCCTGATCGTGTACCCTTTATATTGTGCTCCTTCCCTTGTTTCCTTGCTGGTTCGTTGCTTGCCTTGTGTGTGCGCACGCGCACGCTTTGCCTGCATTCTTTGTTTGCGTATTAGCTTTACCATGCCTACTAAGTCTTGTTGGTCAGTATTACTTTTTGGTTTATCTTGCCAATTTAGTTTTGCATTCCTCCTGTGATGTCTGAAAATGAAGCTTCAGACGTCACAGATCATGTGGTTATGGCAAAACGAATCAAGCTCCGATACAGTGCTTCAGTATGAGATGTTTCTTTTTTTTGATACAAGCTTCGAAGCCTCGGTGCCGAATGTCACATTTACTATTAATTTGTTTCTTTTTTGTTTGCTTTTTTTTCTCTTCACTTTTGTTTGTAGTTCCAGTTATTTCTTTCTAGAAATTACTTTTGTTTATATTCCAGTTAGATTAGTTTCTCTATTCTTGCTTTCTGTAGTTGTAGTGCTTTAGTTAAGTTTTCTTTGTCTTGCTATGTCCTGTTGCTCTGTCTTGTTGTCTTGTGTCTTGAGTTGGTTGTGTTGCCTGCTTCCTGATCCTCCCTAGCCACAGTTCCCAAGACGGGGAAGTCATTCTGGTACTACTTCAGTTGCAGCTCTAAGCATCAAGCCTCTGGTTCCTCAAGCCACTGCCTGATCTTCAGGGTTGCCATTGTCTGGTGCTGCACCTTCTCCTCGGTTCTCCAGCATAGCATTGCCCGGGTCTGATCTCAGCTGTCATCTCCTGTTGACTGCCCTGTCCTCCTGTCGGGATTGTCTTCACTCATCACCATCTTCCTTGTGCCTTATTGTCAATAAATTTCACACCCTTTGTCATTCTACATCTGGGTCTTTTTCTAGTAGATTGCTGTGACCAAACCCTGACAGGTGTAGCTTCCAGTTTGGTCAATATTTTTTTTTTTTTTTTTTTTAAATCTGCACCTTCGCGAATGCAGCGCAGGCACCTCAGGTGAAAGCTGTTGAGTTTCTTCTCATGCCTCGCGTGAGTGGTCCATGCCTCACTGCTATAGAGGAGTGTGCTGAGCATGCAGGCCTTGTAGACACGCAGCTTGGTCTTTTCTGTGAGGTCGGCGTTGTTCCAGACTCTCTGGTTCAGTCTGGCCATGACCGCTGCTGCCTTGGCGGTCCTGCAGTTTATCTCTGTGTCGATGGAGAAAGAGCTGGAGATGGTGGAAGTTCTCTACAACTTCCAGGTTGTACCCATCAATGGCGATGGTTGGAGGGGAGTCTATTTCCTGGGCCATGACGTTGGTTTTCTTCGGACTGATGGTCAGTCCAAACTCCTTGCAGGCGTAGGAGAGGCTCTGAACCCACACTGGGACTCTGGGTAGATGCGGGAGGCTAGGGTCTGCAGGCACACCAGGGTTACACGGGCGAATGCCTTGCCAATGATGTTGAGGAGGGAGATGACCCGGTAGTTGTTGCAATCGCTGCGGCCACTTTTGTTCTTGTACACAGTGATGATTTTGGAATCACGCATATCCTGAGGAATGTGGCCCTGATCCCAGCATAGGCAGAGGAGTTCGTGCAGAGGCTGTTCGTGCAGGGGCTGAAGCCTTGCTGAAGCCTTGCAAAACGGCAAGTTCGTGCTTGCCGTTTTGCAAGGCTTCTGGCGGGATGCCGCCACTCCCGGGGGCCTTCCCACAAGCGAGGCAGTCAATGGCTTTACTGAGCTCTTCCATGGTAGGTGGGGTGTCCAGCTCTTCCATAACTGGCAGATCTGGAATGGAGTTGCATACAGCTCGAGATAGTGCTCAACCCAGCGCTGCTGCTGCTTCCCTTGGTCTGTGATGACTTCTCCCGTCCTGGACTTGAGTGGGGCGATCTTGGTGGTTGTGGCCTATCGCCTTTATGCCTTTGTACATGCCTCTTGCATCTCCGGTATCGGCAGCTGTCTGTATGCTGCTGTAGAGGTTTAGACAATATATGTTGGCGCAGTGGCAGGCGGTTTGCTGGGCGTTCTTTCTGGCTGTCCTGAGGGCTTCCAGTGTACTAGGGCAAGGCGACGCCTTGTAAGCCAGGAGGGCCTTCCTCTTCGCCTTAGTCACAAGCTCCATTTCCTCCCAGTGGGCCTCGTACCAGTCGGCATTCTTACGCTCCCACTCTAGCATTGAAGTCACCGAGCAGGTAAAGTCCTTCAGTGCTGGGGATTCTGGATATTGTTTCCTCCAGTGCCTCATAGAACTGGACTTTCTCCTCTGAGGTGGAGCAAGAGAGTTGGGGCATACACGCTGATGATGTAGGCCAGAGGATGTTGACAGGCGGAGTGCAAGGATCCTCTCCGTGCCTGATGATGGAGGTTCAATGAGGGCGATGAGCATGTTCTTGACAGTGAAGCTGACACCATGCTGCCTTGGTTCGTCTGAAGACTTCCCTTGCCAAAAGAAAGTGTAGCTTGCTTCCCTGATGTTACCGCTGTTGGCCAGTTGGGTCTCCTGTAGGCAGGCAACGTCGACGTTCAGTCGAGAGAGTTCCCTGTCGATGATGACTCCCTTGCAGGCATCTTGGATCTGCTGCAGGTCAGCAGTTAAACCAGGGCACAAGGTCCTGACGTTCCAGCTTGCGAATCGAAGAGCTGGAGTCTTCTTTCTTTTTGGAATATTTTTGCCTTGTGTGGAAGATGTGGCCCACGTGTTGAGATGGCTCTCTAAGCTCCACACACCCAGTGAAGCAGGCAGGCCATGGCGGGACGGCACCTTACTGGCTGGGGTCTCTCCTACCGTCAGAAGTGGCCCCTGGCACTTGTTTCCTACGCCAATCGTAGCTGCCTAACTGCCACTTTCCGTGTTGTGTCGACACCTTGCGCTGGAGTGTCCTCTCCAGTGGAGCTACAAAGCCTGGGCAGGGTGATATGGAGAATCAGCTGTTGCCCATGCAGCAAACTCCCCCTCTCAACGCAGCTGTGGCACCAGAAGCGTCGCAGGAGTTGCCAGAATGACTTTGAATACAATGTCAGACTGCCTTAGGGACTCTGTCTGTGGATTTGATGTCAGGGTTGACTCCCCTAGCCTTTCCCATGAGTGGGTATAGCCGCAAGGCAGCGGAGGTTTGGAATTGGAGTTTACCTTCTCCTAGATGAGCGGTCATCCAAGGCTGACGAGCCCCATCTGCCCGAATCAACTTGTTTTAAGGCGCCAGTGACCCGCCTTCACCCCTTCTCCTGTTAGTGGAAAATGTGGTCCGCCGGGCTTAGAAGCATGCCACTTGAGTGACAGGTGGATTGCCGTTTGTCTGCTGTCTGTTAGCCATCACGTCACCTAGCTCCAGCCACGTCCCGCCTCTTTGCCCATTGTCAGTTATCTGGGAGTGACGCGCCAAGATGGCGACGGCCGACTTTACGCTTCAAAAATGCTCTACAGAAACCTACGGGTGACGTCAAGGACACTATGTCCATATTTTTTTACAGTCTATGATGGAAACTACATGGAAACTACTATGATTTCCTCTACATAAGGGGGGAAATAAATCATGCAAAAAACATACTAATCATAGTTTTGATAAGTGTTGGGTAAGTTTACTTAAAATTTTTTTAATTAATTAGCTATTAATTACATTTTCAACTGTGTAATTAGATTACCGTACTAATTACTCTCTCTAAAAGGTATTAAAGTACTAATAAATCCCATATCAACTTCCACAAGGATAGACATGAAACTGCTTTTAATTCTTTCAAATAAATAATATAAAATTGCATACGTTATTCTTGAACTGACCAAAGTATTTAAAGGGAAAAGGTTACTGTAATGAATTACTCCCTGGAAGCCGCCCTCAAAGGGGCGGTTTCCAGATGCTCCTAAAAAGTCCAGGAGGGAGGTGGAGCGGAGGCGGACCCGGGGGCGGGATGGAGGGCCAGGCCCGTGGAGCGGAACAGGACAAGGACCCTGGCATGGCATAGATGGGCCTGGGAGCGTGGGTGGACCTGGGCTGTGGAACAGTTCAGGGGGCCATGGCGGCTCGGGCAGCTCAAGGGACCATGGAGCCGCAGGCAGCTCAGGGGACCATGGAGGCGCAGGCAGCTCAGGAGACTATGGAGGCGCAGACCGTTTCGGAGGCCAGGGCGGCACAGACCATTCAGGAGACCAGGCTGGCACAGAGAGTTTAGGGATGACCTCTGTGAATGGATACGCAGATCGTTCAGGAGGCCAGGGTGGCACAGACCATTCAGGAGACCAGGCTGGCACAGAGAGTTTAGGGATGACCTCTGTGGATGGATACGCAGACCGTTCAGGATGCCAGGGTGGCACAGACCATTCAGGAGACCAGGCTGGCACAGAGAGTTCAGGAATGGCCTCCGTTGATGGATAGCCTCCTCCCAAATTTCTCTTGGGAGGAGCTATGGACTCTGGAGCGAGCTCATGGACTGGAGCCCTCTCTGGGCGCTGGTCAGTGGCTGGAGCCGTCTCTGGGTGCTGGTCAGTGGCTGGAGCCGTCTCTGGGCTCTGGAAGGAGATGGGGGACGTCACTGGGCTCTGGAAGGGGACGGGGGACGGGGGACGTCACTGGGCTCTGGAAGGGGACGGGGGACGTCACTGGGCTCTGGAAGGGGACGGGGGACGTCACTGGGCTCTGGAAGGGGACGGGGGACGTCACTGGGCTCTGGAAGGGGACGGGGGACGGGGGACGTCACTGGGCTCTGGAAGGGGACGGGGGACGGGGGACGTCACTGGGCTCTGGAAGGGGACGGGGGACGGGGGACGTCACTGGGCTCTGGAAGGGGACGGGGGACGGGGGACGGGAGACGGGGGACGTCACTGGGCTCTGGAAGGGGACGGGGGACGGGGGACGGGGGACGTCACTGGGCTCTGGAAGGGGACGGGGGACGGGGGACGGGGGACGTCACTGGGCTCTGGAAGGGGACGGGGGACGGGGGACGGGGGACGGGGGACGTCACTGGGCTCTGGAAGGGGACGGGGGACGGGGGACGGGGGACGTCACTGGGCTCTGGAAGGGGACGGGGGACGGGGGACGGGGACGGGGACGGGGGACGTCGCTGGGCTCTGGAAGGGGACGGGGGACGTCGCTGGGCTCTGGAAGGGGACGGGGGACGTCGCTGGGCTCTGGAAGGGGACGGGGGACGTCGCTGGGCTCTGGAAGGGGACGGGGGACGTCGCTGGGCTCTGGAAGGGGACGGGGGACGTCGCTGGGCTCTGGAAGGGGACGGGGGACGTCGCTGGGCTCTGGACGTGGACGGGGGACGTCGCTGGGCTCTGGACGTGGACGGGGGACGTCGCTGGGCTCTGGACGTGGACGGGGGACGTCGCTGGGCTCTGGACGTGGACGGGGGACGTCGCTGGGCTCTGGACGTGGACGGGGGACGTCGCTGGGCTCTGGACGTGGACGGGGGACGTCGCTGGGCTCTGGACGTGGACGGGGGACGTCGCTGGGCTCTGGACGTGGTCGGGGGACGTCGCTGGGCTCTGGACGTGGACGGGGGACGTCGCTGGGCTCTGGAAGGGGACGGGGGACGTCGCTGGGCTCTGGAAGGGGACGGGGGACGTCGCTGGGCTCTGGAAGGGGACGGGGGACGGGGGACGGGGGACGGGGGACGTCACTGGGCTCTGGAAGGGGACGGGGGACGTCACCGGGCTCTGGAAGGGGACGGGGGACGTCACCGGGCTCTGGAAGGGGACGGGGGACGTCACCGGGCTCTGGAAGGGGACGGGGGACGTCACCGGGCTCTGGAAGGGGACGGGGGACGTCACCGGGCTCTGGAAGGGGACGGGGGACGTCACCGGGCTCTGGAAGGGGACGGGGGACGTCACCGGGCTCTGGAAGGGGACGGGGGACGTCACCGGGCTCTGGAAGGGGACGGGGGACGTCACCGGGCTCTGGAAGGGGACGGGGGACGTCACTGGGCTCTGGACGGGGACGGGGATGTCACTGGGCTCTGGACGGAGACCAGGACGGGATTAGACTCTGGACTGGTGGGTACTACGGGAGTGCAGTGTTCTTCTTCCACAACACCCACAGTAAATGCGGAGCCACTCAGTTGCAATGTGATTTCAATATAATATTCTAAAGTCCAATGAGGGTCATGCAAGGGCATGAGCGAACTGAGCGGCTCAGATAATCCTCCTTGAAAAAGGAATGGCCTCCGTTGATGGAATGGCGTCCAGGAATGGCCTCCGTTGATGGATAGCCTCCTCCCAAATTTCTCTTGGGAGGAGCTATGGACTCTGGAGCGAGCTCATGGACTGGAGCCCTCTCTGGGCGCTGGTCAGTGGCTGGAGCCGTCTCTGGGCGCTGGTCAGTGGCTGGAGCCGTCTCTGGGCGCTGGTCAGTGGCTGGAGCCGTCTCTGGGCTCTGGAAGGAGATGGGGGACGTCACTGGGCTCTGGAAGGGGACGGGGGACGTCATTGGGCTCTGGAAGGGGACGGGGGACAGGGGACGTCACTGGGCTCTGGAAGGGGACGGGGAACAGGGGACATCACTGGGCTCTGGAAGGGGACAGGGGACAGGGGATGTCACTGGGCTCTGGAAGGGGACAGGGGACAGGGGATGTCACTGGGCTCTGGAAGGGGACGGGGGACGTCACTGGGCTCTGGAAGGGGACGGGGGACGTCACTGGGCTCTGGAAGGGGACGGGGGACGGGGGACGTCACTGGGCTCTGGACGTGGACGGGGGACGGGGGACGTCACTGGGCTCTGGAAGGGGACGGGGGACGTCACTGGGCTCTGGAAGGGGACGGGGGACGTCACTGGGCTCTGGAAGGGGACGTGGGACAGGGGACGTCACTGGGCTCTGGAAGGGGACGGGGGACAGGGGACGTCACTGGGCTCTGGAAGGGGACGGGGGACAGGGGACGTCGCTGGGCTCTGGAAGGGGACGGGGGACGTCGCTGGGCTCTGGAAGGGGACGGGGGACGGGGGACGGGGGACGTCACTGGGCTCTGGAAGGGGACGGGGGACGTCACTGGGCTCTGGAAGGGGACGGGGGACGTCACTGGGCTCTGGAAGGGGACGGGGGACGTCACTGGGCTCTGGAAGGGGACGGGGGACGTCACTGGGCTCTGGAAGGGGACGGGGGACGTCACTGGGCTCTGGAAGGGGACGGGGGACGTCACTGGGCTCTGGAAGGGGACGGGGGACGTCACTGGGCTCTGGACGGGGACGGGGATGTCACTGGGCTCTGGACGGAGACCAGGACGGGATTAGACTCTGGACTGGTGGGTACTACGGGAGTGCAGTGTTCTTCTTCCACAACACCCACAGTAAATGCGGAGCCACTCAGTTGCAATGTGATTTCAATATAATATTCTAAAGTCCAATGAGGGTCATGCAAGGGCATGAGCGAACTGAGCGGCTCAGATAATCCTCCTTGAAAAAGGAATGGCCTCCGTTGATGGAATGGCGTCCAGGAATGGCCTCCGTTGATGGATAGCCTCCTCCCAAATTTCTCTTGGGAGGAGCTATGGACTCTGGAGCGAGCTCATGGACTGGAGCCCTCTCTGGGCGCTGGTCAGTGGCTGGAGCCGTCTCTGGGCGCTGGTCAGTGGCTGGAGCCGTCTCTGGGCGCTGGTCAGTGGCTGGAGCCGTCTCTGGGTGCTGGTCAGTGGCTGGAGCCGTCTCTGGGCTCTGGAAGGAGATGGGGGACGTCACTGGGCTCTGGAAGGGGACGGGGGACGTCATTGGGCTCTGGAAGGGGACGGGGGACAGGGGACGTCACTGGGCTCTGGAAGGGGACGGGGAACAGGGGACATCACTGGGCTCTGGAAGGGGACAGGGGACAGGGGATGTCACTGGGCTCTGGAAGGGGACAGGGGACAGGGGATGTCACTGGGCTCTGGAAGGGGACGGGGGACGTCACTGGGCTCTGGAAGGGGACGGGGGACGTCACTGGGCTCTGGAAGGGGACGGGGGACGTCACTGGGCTCTGGAAGGGGACGGGGGACGGGGGACGGGGGACGTCACTGGGCTCTGGACGTGGACGGGGGACGGGGGACGTCACTGGGCTCTGGAAGGGGACGGGGGACGTCACTGGGCTCTGGAAGGGGATGGGGGACGTCACTGGGCTCTGGAAGGGGACGTGGGACAGGGGACATCACTGGGCTCTGGAAGGGGACGGGGGACAGGGGACGTCACTGGGCTCTGGAAGGGGACGGGGGACAGGGGACGTCACTGGGCTCTGGAAGGGGACGGGGGACAGGGGACGTCACTGGGCTCTGGAAGGGGACGGGGGACGTCACTGGGCTCTGGACGTGGACGGGGGATGTCACTGGGCTCTGGATGGAGACCAGGACGGGATTAGACTCTGGACTGGTGGGTACTACGGGAGTGCAGTGTTCTTCTTCCACAACACCCACAGTAAATGCGGAGCCACTCAGATTTCAATATAATATTCTAAAGTCCAATGAGGTGCCACTCTGGGCCTTCTGTGCCAATTCTGGGTGGATCATCTTACCCTTATCTTTTTACTTCAAAATAAAAACTATAAAAACTATATGAAATTATAACATACTATGTCATGATTATGACAAATAGTCAAAATTATAACATAAGTCATAATTATGATTAATAAGTAGAAATTATAACATACTAAGTCATGATTATGACATAAACAGTCAAAATTATTATTACCCTAGGAGATGGAAAGTGGAAATTATGACAGAAAGTCTGACTTTATATCTTATAATTAAAATTATAATTTTTAAAAGCATGATATTTTTTTCTTATGTGGTGTAAACGGGCTTCCAAACACTGTAAAATCTAATTAGTTAGACTTGCTTAAAAAAAGCATGCAAACCGATTGCCTTAAAAAAAAACAAGTAAAGTGAAATAGGAAGAGTATGTTGTGCTAACAAATGCTTAGTTAGTATAGTTCACTTACACAAGAGCTCTAGTAACTAAAAAAGAACAGTAGCGAGTACTTGATAATTTACTTTAGATTTACTCTTGACTTAGTATAGCTACCATTGTTGTTACCATTGTTGTGTTTTGCATGCTGAACGTTGAAGTGTGTGTGTGACTCAAGCATGGTCAACTGCAAGATATCGTTACAATATAGAGGGATTATATCAACACAATTAAAAGTTTCAGAAGGTGTTTATGACGTAAGTGTTAGCAATAAAATTGTAAATGATCATTATACGACATAAAGGAAAGTATTACATAGGTTGCTTTTAAAAGGTGATTTTAAAATTTCTAATTTCTGACTAAATCATTTACTATAGTTAATTATTCAGTCAGAAGCTGGTCAACTTTAAAAAGAAACCTGTTTATTACTTCCCTTCCTTTGAAACCAAATAACTGTGATTTCTTGTTGCATCGCTGCATCAATAGGAAGAGAATTACAATAATATGAATGTTCCAAGTGCCCAACCAAAGGGAACACTGATCACCATAATGGTGATTTTTTTTTTTTTTTTGCTTGACAAAATGGCACTCAAACCAATCAATTAATCTTAACTTGGGTTTTCTGAGTAAACAAAGCATAGTATGTGAATAGTACAGATTACTAGATTTTTACAATTAAGTTAAGACATTAAGTAAAGTTAACTCAAAAGTGTTAGTTAGAATCACTGCTGGATTTACAGTGAAGATATCAACTTTTATTTGCAGAAGACTTTATTGATAGACAGAAGGTGATAGTAATTTTAACTTTTACTTCACAAATCCCTCATTAACAAATAAGCACAAAAAACGCTGATATTCAACATAATACAGTGTCATAGATCACTATTTTCCAGAGACAGAAAATTAGATCAATCAACCTCAAAACGGTTTCGACTGACTAAATCTCACAAATGTTGATAATCAGATGAAATGACAAAATTACAAAAATAGCGTAGCCGTTCATCAAAAGTGCTGAGATGAGATTTTGTGTCATTTATGATCAGGAGAAAAAAATTAAGGTGGGGCGTGGGTCATCTTACCCCAACCTACACTATATATATGATTATATTGGCTGTGCACTGAAACATTAGTATTGCTGTTTATACGGCACATAATTTTCACAATTCAAGCTTTTTAAGATTACATAAATCGTCAAATGCTGTTGTTGTTCTGAGGTTGAATTTTTAAAAACTAAAATAACTCATGGTTTAGGGATAGGCATAAATCTGTATTTATTTAAAATGGTTGCAGAATTAATCGATCAATACCATTTTAAATCAATTTGGATTCATGTATTCTTTCCTCAGCCGAACCAGATGCAATGATGTATCGGCTAATAATCGGCATTGACCGATAAAAGCCAATGATCAGGGCCGATTGTATCCTGTCAATCAAAAGGGGGCGGGAAGACGTGTCAAACTGTAAGTAACTCACCCAGTACTGTACATTTAGTATATAAATGTGCACTAGAAAGCATTTAATTTAAATCTACTTCCAAAAAGTAGTAGGTACTTGATATAGGCTACAAAATAAAATTGGCAGTAGAACTATTTTCACTTGTGATTATTGGAGTATTGAAGTTAACAATAAACTATTGAGCTGTTTTAATGGACTTTGAGCTCAACATCTCAGATTCATCAATGAACGGGATTTGTGGGATGAAATTAGTCTCATAATGATTAACAAATCCATGCACGATTATCCATGAACTTGATAAATGTTGCAGATATGTTTTATCCACAACCAAATGCCTTTTAACTTGAATTGTAACTTGTACAAAATGCTGCATATTCATGTAATTCTGGATTTCGCACACACAAGTTGTAAAGTATTAGTAACACAATTTGTCGAATATATGTGTAGTTGCGCACACGTTAGCACCAGGCTTATTCATTGGTAGTTATTTGTGTGTGGGTTGTGAAATGCTTGAAAACCGCGAAAAGAAAGTCTCAGAATTCAAATGAATCAAATGAGATCGACTCAGAAACGAGTTAATGAATGCACCGGATCCACAAATGCACATCTTACTTGTTAATTATGATACACTAATACAAAAGAAAGACATTTTTGTGAATACAAATGTTCTATTTGTACAAATCGCTGCACATTCATGTAATTCTGGATTTTGCACACGCAAGTTGAAAGGCATTTGGCTGTGGATAGTAAAACATATCTGCAACATTTATCAAGTTCATGGATAGTCTGTGGATTTATTAATCATTATGAGACTAATTTCATCCCATAGGACAGGGCTTTTCCTCGTGTGAGGGACCCCCATCCTGTCTTTTATAAACACCCAATTAATACATTAAACATATTAATATTATCTAACATTAGTTTCTATTAACTAGTAGACTTATTTCTACTCACTATAAATACGTACTTAAATGTATCATTTATTTGTTTATTTAAATCAAATTTTTATTAATTTATATTAATCACATTTTATTCACTTATTTTATCTATTTTTAATTTTATTCACATTTTATTATATGTTAATTTAACATTGAATCACTTATTTATTTTAATCTTTTATATATATACACTCACCTAAAGGATTATTAGGAACACCTGTTTAATTTCTCATTAATGCAATTATCTAATCAACCAATCACATGGCAGTTGCTTCAATGCATTTAGGGGTGTGGTCCTGGTCAAGACAATCTCCTGAACTCCAAACTGAATGTCAGAATGGGAAAGAAAGGTGATTTAAGCAATTTTGAGCGTGGCATGGTTGTTGGTGCCAGACGGGCCGGTCTGAGTATTTCACAATCTGCTCAGTTACTGGGATTTTCACGCACAACCATTTCTAGAGTTTACAAAGAATGGTGTGAAAAGGGAAAAACATCCAGTATGCGGCAGTCCTGTGGGCGAAAATGCCTTGTTGATGCTAGAGGTCAGAGGAGAATGGGCCGACTGATTCAAGCTGATAGAAGAGCAACTTTGACTGAAATAACCACTCGTTACAACCGAGGTATGCAGCAAAGCATTTGTGAAGCCACAACACGCACAACCTTGAGGCGGATGGGCTACAACAGCAGAAGACCCCACCGGGTACCACTCATCTCCACTACAAATAGGAAAAAGAGGCTACAATTTGCACGAGCTCACCAAAATTGGACAGTTGAAGACTGGAAAAATGTTGCCTGGTCTGATGAGTCTCGATTTCTGTTGAGACATTCAGATGGTAGAGTCAGAATTTGGCGTAAACAGAATGAGAACATGGATCCATCATGCCTTGTTACCACTGTGCAGGCTGGTGGTGGTGGTGTAATGGTGTGGGGGATGTTTTCTTGGCACACTTTAGGCCCCTTAGTGCCAATTGGGTATCGTTTAAATGCCACGGCCTACCTGAGCATTGTTTCTGACCATGTCCATCCCTTTATGACCACCATGTACCCATCCTCTGATGGCTACTTGCAGCAGGATAATGTACCATGTCACAAAGCTCGAATCATTTCAAATTGGTTTCTTGAACATGACAATGAGTTCACTGTACTAAAATGGCCCCCACAGTCACCAGATCTCAACCCAATAGAGCATCTTTGGGATGTGGTGGAACGGGAGCTTCGTGCCCTGGATGTGCATCCCACAAATCTCCATCAACTGCAAGATGCTATCCTATCAATATGGGCCAACATTTCTAAAGAATGCTTTCAGCACCTTGTTGAATCAATGCCACGTAGAATTAAGGCAGTTCTGAAGGCGAAAGGGGGTCAAACACAGTATTAGTATGGTGTTCCTAATAATCCTTTAGGTGAGTGTATATAAAGGTATTTCTCAAATGTTTGCACGTTTATTTAAGATAATTTATTTATGTATTTTAATATTAATTATTATTATTATATTCACATTTTTATTTTAATCTCATTTATTTTAATTTTATCATTCATTTTTATTTTACATTTTTATCATAACTTAACATTCAATCATTTATTTATTTATTCTAATTTATTTGTTTACTTAATTTTTTTCCATTTTTATTTTTTTCTCTAAACCTTTAAGCAAATTTATAAATAAGAAATTAATTAAATGTATAATAAAGCAAATTTATTTATTTACTTATTTTAATTGTATTATTTATTATGTTAATTTAATAACGTATTTATTTATTTTAATCTTATTTATTTATTGCACTTAATCTTATTTATTTATTTACATTTTTCTTTTTTTTTTCTCTAGAATTTTCCACGGACCCCTGTCACTCCTTTGCGGGCCCCTGGGGGACCCTGGACCCCAGTTTGAATTTATCCGTGTGCGATTTAAACTGTGATGTTATTGAGAAACCGCAAGAGGTCGCCGTTACACACCGACGCGCTTTGTGTGTGTGTGTGTGTGTGTGTGTGTTTATAGGTAAAGAAAATAAAAATTAAACCTGTAAATAAACCATATATGGTTACAAAGAAAAAACTAAGATCATTTTGCATAACTTTACAGCTAGAAATGAATTAGCTACTTGACATTAGCTCATATAGGGACTACTTCAGAGTTGATCTAAATTACGATTAATCAGTGCTTATGATAAACAACATCATAATCAGATAGATCACTTTTGAATGGAATAGTCGCGTGCACGCGCCCCATTCGCTTCCGCTCAGTGGCACAGAGGGCTTGAGTCAGAGGATTAATATGTGGGATTATCTGCTACAGACAGACAGGTAATCCATCCCACACTCCCTAACATCGCCCTGTGCTTCAACATATGGCCGTAATGAGCAGAAAACACCATGCACTCAGTCAATGAGGGGCTTTAGTGCGAGAGATGGCGTTCATACTGGGGATTCGAGGTAAGATTGAGTTGAATTGTATCTGGGAAGTGAAATAGATTTCTGTTGCTTGACTTTATGAAGCCAGAGCTCAGTCTCAGAAGCCTGGGAGAGGCTAAGTGACCTGTTGCAAAGCCTGTTAGATGTTCTGCAGAGGTAATTGAATATTCCAGGCAACTATGTTCCCCGAACACGACCTTAATTTAAAACAGACGCACAGCTGCGAGCGGATCCAGCGGTGGGTTTCCTCTCAGTTGGAGTCAGATTGCTGTCAGACCGACTCTAGGCATCTCTGAGGATGGCAGATATGTGTAATCGCTCCTAATGGCGCTCGGTGGGTTTAATCTTTATCGCGGAGTGAAGCGCGTCCTCGACACCCGGATGTTGCGAAGATGCTTCAGCATCAGCATCATCATCATCCACAGCGGTCTAAACATGATAGATAAGATGGTGTGATATAACCACGCGAACTGGACTTGAACACACAATAACACAGTTTCAATGTGGAGGAGGGGATGGACGAGCCAGAGGAACCGACTGAAGGTAAACACAAAAATCCAGATGTGACTTCATATTAAATTCGTTTAATATTAAAAGGGCTTAATTGAGCGAAACTGGTGGTCTGGCTGTATTTTAAAAGTGAGGTGTAGATGTCAGTGTCAAAGTTGTGTGTAACGCATCAGCGCACATCCTCATCGAGGATCATGGTGGCCGCTGCATCTGGATATTACAGCTGACCATAATATGTTCTTGGAAATCGTTATTTATGAATGCTCTCTGAACGTCCAGCTTTTAAAATGTTTTAAACGCGTGGTTATGCGAATGCTATGGAAACATTGTATCATTCTTCAGTCATTATTGGAATGTTACTTTTGAAGGTTCTCTGAACGTTCTAAAACAAGTAACATTTAAAAACGAAATGTTTCAGGTGAAAACGTTCCATTAACGATGTATAAATAAATGTTTTGTTCTAACGTTTTGAGAACATTATTAAAGATACATTTGAACATTGTATTAGCGTTACTGGAAGAGGGTTTGTTTATAACTTTGAGAGAACCAGAACATTCCCTGTTGGCTGGGCATATATGAATGTGTAATGATATATATATATATATATATATATATATATACAGTTGCAAGAAAAAGTATGTAAACTGCTTGCAGAATCTGTGAAAATGTGAATAATTTTTAACAAAATAAAAGAGATCATACAAAATGCATGTTATTTTTTATTTAGTGCTGTCCTGAATAAGATATTTTACATAAAAGATGCTTACATAAAGTCCACAAGACAAAAAAATAGCTGAATTTATTAAAATGACCCGTTCAAAAGTTGAATTCTTAATCCTGTGTGTCGTTCCCTGATGATCCACGGCTGTGTGTGTGTGTGTGTGTGTGTGTGTGAGTGTGTGTGTGTGAGTGTGTGTCGTTCCCTGATGATCCACGACTGATGATCCATGGCTGTGTGTGTGAGTGTGTGTGTGTGAGTGTGTGTTGTTCCCTGATGACACACGGCTGTGTGTGTGTTTTGTGATGGTTGTTCTTGAGTCTCTTGTTTGTCCTGAGCAGTTAAACTGACCAGCGTTCTTCAGAAAAATCCTCCAGCTCCTGCAAATCCTTCAGTTTTCCAGCATCTTTTGTATATTTGAACCCTTTCCAGCAGTGACTGTGATTCTGAGATCTGAGGACGATTGAGGGACTCAAACACAACTATTAAAAAAGGTTGAAACATTCACTGACGCTCCAGAAGGAAACACGACGCATTAAGAGCCGGGTGAAGATGTCCACATTTTTCTTATTTTGTATAAATATCAATTTTATTCATTTAATACTGCCCTTCAGAAGCAACAGAAGATACTTACATGATTCCTGGAAGACAAATTAAGTACAATTTACCTTGATCTTCAAATTCAAAAAGTTTTCACCCCCGGCTCTTAATGTGTCGTGTTTCCTTCTGGAGCGTCAGTGAATGTTTCAACCTTTTTTAATAGTTGTGTTTGAGTCCCTCAATCGTCCTCAGATCTCAGAATCACAGTCACTGCTGGAAAGGGTTCAAATACACAAAAGATGCTGGAAAACTGAAGGGTTTGCAGGAGCTGGAGGATTTTTCTGAAGAACGTTGGTCAGTTTAACTGCTCAGGACAAACAAGAGACTCAAGAACAACCATCACAAAACACACACACAGCTGGGGATCATCAGGGAACGACACACACTCACACACACACACACAGCCGTGGAGCATCAGGGAACAACACACACTCACACACACACACACACACACACACACACACACACAGCCGTGGATCATCAGGGAACGACACACACTCACACTCACACACACACACACACACAGCCGTGGATCATCAGGGAACAACACACAGGATTAAGAATCAAGGGTTCATAAACTTTTGAACGGGTCATTTTAATAAATTCAGCCATTTTTTTGTCTTGTGGACTTTATGTAAACGTTTTTTATGTAAAATATCTTATTCAGGAAAGCACTAAATAAAAAATAACGCATTTTGTATGATCTCTCTTATTTAGTTAAAATTATTCACATTTTCACAGATTCTGCAAGCGGTTCACATACTTTTTCTTGCAACTGTAAATATATATATATATATAAAGACTATGCTGATCAATCAATTAATCACATCTACCCCCTTAAAGTCGTAAACCTGGTACCGGGTTCGGAATTGCGCTATTACGATCATCCTTTAATATTTAAAAGTCCTGATGGAACATTAACAGTCATATGTGGTATCTTTACAAAGCTTAGACCCTCTATATATATCAGTGCTATCAAATCGATTAATCGCATCTAACATAAAATAATATTTTATATTAAATATTTGTGTATGTATATGTGTATATATATATATATATATTAACTTTAATGAGTGTGTAATGTTGCTGTTTGAGCATAAACAACATCTGCAAAGCTCCGACGCTCAAAGTTCAACGCAAAGGGAGATATTTTCTTTTACAGAAATCTCTTTTTAAGGACTACAACAAACGGCTGGTAGGGACTACAACGAGCTTCTTCACGGGTTAGTGACATCACTATCCCTATAATTTATATAAACCCCGCCCCCGGGAACATGTTGAGAAGAGGAAGAGTTGTTGTAGTCGAGCACATTTGGGAGTCGCTCAAGCTGTCATCCGTCTTTCACATTTATTGCGATACAGTACGAACACAAATGCAATAGCATGTCATAAAGCAAGACGACAACATAAGTTATAACCGTAATTAAACTAAACTATACCTGTTCTCTCTTCATGCAGCAGATATTCTCTGGCTCTGTGCATCTTACAACAGTTCCCACACCAGCGATTTATAGATTATGACAGAATATGATAATCAGTGACTGAAGATCGTTAACTCATAAATTCATCAACTATCCATTCAGAAACGTCCTGTCTCATTCTACGTTGTCACTTCTTCTTGAGTCTCTCCATCTTTGTCTGACTCTGGTTTGAACATAAAAGGCTGAACAGTTTCTGATATTTTCAGTAATCGGAGCTGCTAACACAAGCTCTTGAAGCTCCGCCCTCTTCCTGAAAGGGGGTGGGGAGCAGCAGCTCATTTGCATTTAAAGGGACACACACAAAAACGGTGTGTTTTTGCTCACCCTCAAAAAGTGACAATTTTAACATGCTATAAAAATGATCTGTGGGGTATTTTGAGCTGAAACTTCACATACACACTCTGGGGACATCAGAGACTTATTTTACATCTTGTAAAAAGGGGCATTATAGGACCTCTTTAAAGTTTTTAACATATTTTTATATTGTAATAATTTCTATATGTGTATATATATATATATATATATATGAATAATACTAATTATATTTATCAATATCTGTTTATTTTCACTTGCAACTGCTTGTATTCTCAAAGACCATTAATTTTCTTTCTCATTCAGGGGGACACTATGCCAGTGGCACCAGAGCCCCCGTCTCCAGTGAAGCCCCTCCCACCTGGACGGAAGGGCCGTCCATCACCAGCCATCACTCTCCGGCCCAGGCCGCCGCTCTCTCCTGGCAGGCGGCGATTAATGCCGCGAGACAATCTCAGGGCTCCCCAAAGACCATGAACTCCTCCGCGGCTGCGAGCGCCGCTCCGGTCAGCTCTCTGGCCCAGAGGAAGCGGCAGCAATATGTCAAAAGCAAGAAACAGGGAAGCACCACTAATAGCAGACCTCCAAGAGCACTTTTCTGCCTGACTCTCAATAACCCGGTGCGCAGAGCGTGCATTAACTTAGTGGAGTGGAAGTATCCTTACATCAGCGGTGAGGGATGGTGATCTTCAGTTACATGAACTGAAGGAAACGTGTTTATTTACAGAATCACATTTGCATCTGGTTATCAACACTTGCATTCACTCTTGACTTAAAGGGAAAATGCTGTCATTCACTCACCAAAACTCATACGCTTTTCACTTTTCTGCGGAGCACAGACAAAAAAACCAATGAGGTTTGATGTTACTGAGGTCAAACCTCATTGATTCACTGAGACTTGGAATAAAGCGCAACAGTTTAAGGTCCGTTTTGAAGCTTGAAACTTTTGAACCCAATTGACTTTTATTATGAACTCTTAAAAATAAAGGTTCCAAAAGCGGTTTTGGCATCAATGCCAATAGAAGAACCATTTTTGGTTACCCAAAGAACCTTTCAGTGATAATTCAGTGAACATTTTAATAATCTAAAGAACATTTTGTGCAATGGAAAGGTTCCAAGGCTCTATTAAACCATCAATGGAAATAAAAAACTTAAAAATTTTAAGTGTGTATGGAGAAAACGATCTGAAACCGCTTTTGTGTTCCACAGAAGAATGAAAATCATATGAGTTTAGAGCGATGTTACAATCACCCGACGCACGAGAATTGTGTTTCATAATGTTTGTTTGTTTGTTCACCTTTATTTAACAAGGCAAGTCAGTTAAGAGTTATTATCACCTTATTTAAAATGACGGCCTGGCAGTGTAGAACACACTTGGAGAAGGGAGCAACATAATTTCCTCATTACATTACCCATTATGTAATGGCAACATATTCACTTCATTGGTTCTGTCTTGTTTTTTGAAATTTTGTTCATAATTTCATTCTATGACGGCCTGGTCAAAAATTATGTCGGCACAATGTGGCATGTTTCAATGCATTGTAATCACAAATAAAACAATCGACTACGCAATATGCTTACAAAAATCTTTAATTATATTTTTTAAATATTTTAATATTTTAAATATATTTAAAGGGTTAAGATGTTGGACATCACTTTTGTCCACTATATATATGTGACCCTGGACAACAAAACCAGTCATAAGTAAGATTTCCATTGATGTGTGGTTTGTTAGGATAGGACAATATTTGGCTGAGATACAACTATCTGAAAATCTGGAATCTGAGGGTGCAAAAAAATCTAAATATTGAAAAAATCTCCTTTAAAGTTGTTCAAATGAAGTCCTTAGCAACGCATATTACTACTAATAATACATTTTTTATATATTTACGGTAGGAAATGTACAAAATATCTTCATGGAACATGACCTTAATATCCTACTGATTTTTGGCATAAAAGAAAAATTGATAATTTTGACCCATACAATGTATTGTTGGCTATTGCCACAAATATACCCGTGAGACGCATGACTGCTTTTGTGCTCCAGGGTCACATATAATATAACTGCCACACCTGCCAATGGTCAGTGACTTAAGAAAATGTACCGGCCATAATAATTTTTCTGGCCATGAAACTATTTTTGCAAAAATAGGCAGTTATGACCGTTATGAAATTTTAGACACCAGTGAAAATTCACAATTTTCAGGTATAGAAATTGAATAAAGTAGGCTAATCAAATGTAAAATAACACTAGTCTTCACTGTGTAAATGAAACATAGATTAATCCTTATTAATGTTACAAGAGTTATTCAGTCAAGAGTAATTTTAACATTAAAAACCAGTAAAAAAAACCCTTTGCAATTCGGAGGCCCATTTCAAAGAAACAAGACAGACAAGCATTTCATGCAGTGCGACTGCAATTACTTTATTATCTCTGTTATACTCAACGTTATCTTACATTTCACTCGTAATAGTCTATTTATAAATGCATTCTATCTACTACTATCTACGCATTCTATCTCTTTAACCATAATGAAATCATACTTTTAAATCAATATAACTAAACCGACAGTAGGTGGTGGCAACTGGTCTTAACGAGTGAGTCATTGAATCATTCAGTCAAACGATTCGTTCAAAACGGCTGAATCATTCAGCTATGAGTGAGTCGTTAGAATGATTGGTTCAAAAATACGGATTTTCATTGGCGAAATAGAGCAAATCGAAGTCTAAAATGTAAGTCACCTAATATTAACTTATTGTTTATTGAACTGTTGTAGAGAATCAATACGACATTGGCAAATGAGAATTTCTAGGTGAGCTCCTGCTCTCCCGCCATCTATCTTTATAAAGAAAGTTGCGAGGACTTGTCATCTCGGGTCAATTGATCATAAACGGTAAAATTACTTCCTTGAAGTGACCATCGCATGTACACTTCGTTTATGGCCTTCACTCTGCAGCCCGACATGTCAACTTCTGATTCAACCAATGACGTGAGTTTGGGGCGGGACTATCAATTTGACTGACCAGTGTTTGGAAACGATCGCTAGTCACACAGAAATTACATGCAATAGCTTTAAGACTAAAATGCCACATAATATGACTGATGTGACAGGTTACAATTCTTGAACACGACAGAAACTGCTTTGAGATTGCAATTTTACTTCTTAATCAAGTTTTATTTGGTGGGATCTATTGGGAAATGAATGCTACTGTTATGACGTTTCTCCTTAAACATGTGACTCCCAGACCTTTTGATATCTTTATACTGCTGTCGATTTTTGCCAACTGTGTGGCCTTAGCTGTTTACATCCCCTTCCCTGAAGACGATTCCAACTCAACTAATCATGATTTGGTGAGTACCGTGACGTCTCTTCTGACTTCTCATTGGCTGTGTCGTGGGATTAGTTTCTGCTAATTGAGATTAGATGAGTGAATTAGAGTGGAATTACTCAAGCATGAAGGCGAATTTGCAAACACTCAAAAGGTGCTTGTCCATGTGCTCATGTCTCTGTCTGCTGTTTAAATGCTCTGTTGTTGGAGTACAAATATCCTCATGGGGGGGAAATGTCTCTTGTGTCTCAATTGTGTCTCCTAGACCAGTGGATTTCAATCCCACAGCACATTTTAAATGTCCTAAACAGTCAGCAATGAGATTAAAAGGAGATCAAATAGATGCTTTTGCTGAAGTCCTTTACTCCTCAGATCTTTCTCTTTAGAAGAAGACCCTGGTAATCTCACACGCGTCTCCTCTAGAGTTTCTGCTTTCAGTTTCTTGTGTCAAACTGTGATCAGATCAGCCAAGATACCAAAGTCTGAAATCTCAATATGAATTCATTCATTCTTACAAGACTAAATAATCTATGGAAATCTAAATTAATGTTATAGTTCTGTACTCTTAATGTCTTGTGTCTGTTTTTATTTCTCTTGAGGAATTTTAGAAACATCTGGGGCTTTTTATTGTATTATCTCTATAGACTAAACTTCCATTGTCAGTGTATTTACAGTAAACACATGCACCATTCATTTATATACACTCACCTAAAGGATTATTAGGAACACCTGTTTAATTTCTCATTAATGCAATTATCTAATCAACCAATCACATGGCAGTTGCTTCAATGCATTTAGGGGTGTGGTCCTGGTCAAGACAATCTCCTGAACTCCAAACTGAATGTCAGAATGGGAAAGAAAGGTGATTTAAGCAATTTTGAGCGTGGCATGGTTGTTGGTGCCAGACGGGCCGGTCTGAGTATTTCACAATCTGCTCAGTTACTGGGATTTTCACGCACAACCATTTCTAGAGTTTACAAAGAATGGTGTGAAAAGGGAAAAACATCCAGTATGCGGCAGTCCTGTGGGCGAAAATGCCTTGTTGATGCTAGAGGTCAGAGGAGAATGGGCCGACTGATTCAAGCTGATAGAAGAGCAACTTTGACTGAAATAACCACTCGTTACAACCGAGGTATGCAGCAAAGCATTTGTGAAGCCACAACATGCACAACCTTGAGGCGGATGGGCTACAACAGCAAAATACCCCACCGGGTACCACTCATCTCCACTACAAATAGGAAAAAGAGGCTACAATTTGCACGAGCTCACCAAAATTGGACAGTTGAAGACTGGAAAAATGTTGCCTGGTCTGATGAGTCTCGATTTCTTTTGAGACATTCAGATGGTAGAGTCAGAATTTGGCGTAAACAGAATGAGAACATGGATCCATCATGCCTTGTTACCACTGTGCAGGCTGGTGGTGGTGGTGTAATGGTGTGGGGGATGTTTTCTTGGCACACTTTAGGCCCCTTAGTGCCAATTGGGCATCGTTTAAATGCCACGGCCTACCTGAGCATTGTTTCTGACCATGTCCATCCCTTTATGACCACCATGTACCCATCCTCTGATGGCTACTTCCAGCAGGATAATGCACCATGTCACAAAGCTCCAATCATTTCAAATTGGTTTCTTGAACATGACAATGAGTTCACTGTACTAAAATGCCCCCCACAGTCACCAGATCTCAACCCAATAGAGCATCTTTGGGATGTGGTGGAACGGGAGCTTCGTGCTCTGGATGTGCATCCCACAAATCTCCATCAACTGCAAGATGCTATCCTATCAATATGGGCCAACATTTCTAAAGAATGCTTTCAGCACCTTGTTGAATCAATGCCACGTAGAATTAAGGCAGTTCTGAAGGCGAAAGGGGGTCAAACACAGTATTAGTATGGTGTTCCTAATAATCCTTTAGGTGAGTGTATATAAACATGCAATAAACTTAAAATAGATTATTTCTATAGATATGATCAACAACTTTGAATCAATCAAATTTCTCTGTTGCTCTTAATTTGATTATATCATTTGCAATGCTTCATGGGATTGTAGCTCTTTCCCTCACTAAAGCTGTTAAGTACACAGTCTTGTAACTTTTAGACAGATTTTCAAATACTTTTTTGCTTCAAATTAAAGTTTGTAATGTTATGCTTCACTTCATAGCTGATTGGTTTGCTTCATAGATTATAATGATTCATCAAAGCATTTTTTGAAATACCTATGGGAAAAATGAATGGACAAAATACTGCTTGTTTGGAATACTATTTATTTAATAATGATGGAATTATGTATTTTTAAACATTGAATAAAATGCCAGATACTAGTGTTGTACTCAAGACTGGTCTTGGTCTCGAGATCGGTCTTAAGACCATTTTTTGAAGGTCTTGTCTCGGTCTCAGACTTGGGATTTTATCAAGACCACAACTGCCAGTGCATTGTCTGATTTATTTGTTAACATCATTAATGTGATTTGATGTAAAACTTACTGCTTAAAACGCGATCAATAACTTCTTTCTAATGTGATTTCTTTTGTTACTTTTTGTCTCAAAAACGCCCAAAATTAATATAAATGCCCACAAAATTCAAGATATGATTGCAAATAGATCTTGTTTTTTATATAACATAGGATATAATTAAGCAATATCACAAGAGCAAGAGAGCTGTTTTCATAAATATGAGCGCGATTGCAAGTGTGATATTGATTTATACAAATGTTCAATAAACAAGAAGTTAATATTACAGTAAGTGACTAATTTTAGACAATTTTTTTGTGTCTAAAAGTTTTTGTTAATTCGGCAATGTTTCGTTATTAAATGACTCAGCTGCTTTGAACAAATTGGTTGAATAAATGATTCTGTGATTGTTAAATAATGTTAATGTTTTAATACTAAATTAATCTGAACATTTATGCACCAATTCGGATGCAACTTTTGTGCAACCTCTGCAACACAAAGATGAATTTTATTGTTAGTAATTTGATTGGTAACAGCTCTATAGTGTCTTATTATTCTTATTGTATTTATTGATTAAATTTAAGACATTTCTCAGACAGTAGATACGGAGCTTTTAGATGAATTTGAGGAGTGCTGATCTGGTCTTGGTCTCGGTTTAGGTGGTCTTGACTACAACACTACCAGATACAGTTTATTTTGTACCAATAATAACTATAAAAAATGTTCTGCATAATGCAGGACTTTTAATTATAAACAAGCCCAAAATATACCAGGACTCTTATTTTGAAATGTCTATGCTTTACTATTGCCAGCTGCTCATTTAAAAAGATGAAGGACATACAATATGCATTTTTAAGTTACAGTCGTCTACAAATGCATTTTCACTTTGAACGTGCGACACTCATTTATGTAATGAACACACATTAAGCCGTATCACAATTCCTGTTATTTGCAAGCACACAAGTTCTACTGAATGCTAACAGTCGGTTTGTCTGATTTCCTGGGATTCGTGCAGTCTAGTTATCATGACACATGTTTTTCTTCTAAATGCAGAGCGAGTTTTGCTTTTTTTGAGCTCCAGGGCTTTGAGCAGCACTGGGCTTGTCCAGTAAGATTAGCCTCAGTCGAGTCAGTGACACCAGTGTTTAACCTTTCTTTCTCTCTGCATTTGCATTACACTCACTCATGCATGTTCATCGATCATTTCCAGCCTACAAACCTATATTCTCAATTGCACACATGCCTTTGGGAAAGCCCTTTAAACAGTGGTGAACACTGGCGAACTGTAGTAAGAGTGGTTGACGTGTCTGTTGGTTTATGATGAGGCCGAATGGAGCAAACGCAAGCTGTGTACAAACCCGATTCCAAAAAAGTTGGGACACTGTACAAATTGTGAATAAAAACAGAATGCAATGATGTGGAAGTTTCAAATTTCAATATTTTATTCAGAATACAGCATAGATGACATATCAAATGTTTAAACTGAGAAAATGTATCATTTTAAGGGAAAAATAAGTTGATTTTAAATTTCATGGCATCAACACATCTCAAAAAAGTTGGGACAAGGCCATGTTTACCACTGTGTGGCATCCCCTCTTCTTTTTATAACAGTCTGCAAACGTCTGGGGACTGAGGAGACAAGTTGCTCAAGTTTAGGAATAGGAATGTTGTCCCATTCTTGTCTAATACAGGCTTCTAGTTGCTCAACTGTCTTAGGTCTTCTTTGTCGCATCTTCCTCTTTATGATGCGCCAAATGTTTTCTATGGGTGAAAGATCTGGACTGCAGGCTGGCCATTTCAGTACCCGGATCCTTCTTCTGCACAGCCATGATGTTGTAATTGATGCAGTATGTGGTCTGGCATTGTCATGTTGGAAAATGCAAGGTCTTCCCTGAAAGAGACGACGTCTGGATGGGAGCATATGTTGTTCTAGAACTTGGATATACCTTTCAGCATTGATGGTGCCTTTCCAGATGTGTAAGCTGCCCATGCCACACACACTCATGCAACCCCATACCATCAGAGATGCAGGCTTCTGAACTGAGCGCTGATGACAACTTGGGTTGTCCTTGTCCTCTTTAGTCCGGATGACATGGCGTCCCAGTTTTCCAAAAAGAACTTCAAATTTTGATTCGTCTGACCACAGAACAGTTTTCCACTTTGCCACAGTCCATTTTAAATGAGCCTTGGCCCAGAGAAAACGCCTGCGCTTCTGGATCATGTTTAGATATGGCTTCTTTTTTGACCTATAGAGTTTTAGCCGGCAACGGCGAATGGCACGGTGGATTGTGTTCACCGACAATGTTTTCTGGAAGTATTCCTGAGCCCATGTTGTGATTTCCATTACAGTAGCATTCCTGTATGTGATGCAGTGCCGTCTAAGGGCCCGAAGATCACGGGCATCCAGTATGGTTTTCCGGCCTTGACCCTTACGCACAGAGATTGTTCCAGATTCTCTGAATCTTTGGATGATATTATGCACTGTAGATGATGATAACTTCAAACTCTTTGCAATTTTTCTCTGAGAAACTCCTTTCTGATATTGCTCCACTATTTTTCGCCGCAGCATTGGGGGAATTGGTGATCCTCTGCCCATCTTGACTTCTGAGAGACACTGCCACTCTGAGAGGCTCTTTTTATACCCAATCATGTTGCCAATTGACCTAATAAGTTGCAAACTGGTCCTCCAGCTGTTCCTTTTATGTACATTTAACTTTTCCGGCCTCTTATTGCTACCTGTCCCAACTTTTTTGGAATGTGTAGCTCTCATGAAATCCAAAATGAGCCAATATTTGACATGACATTTCAAAATGTCTCACTTTCAACATTTGATATGTTATCTATATTCTATTGTGAATAAAATATAAATTTATGAGATTTGTAAATTATTGCATTCTTTTTTTATTCACAATTTGTACAGTGTCCCAACTTTTTTGGAATCGGGTTTGTAGAAACAAACACAAATACGCTTGCCGTGCTATTGCTCTGTGTGCTCTGGCTGGTTGACACGAGCCCATCTGTAAAGCAGGCGGGTGGAGGGGTGGTGAAAGAGGATCATAGGAGGATTATATCACTCACTCTCTCATCTCTCACTCCATCCACTGTCTCTCTCTTTCTCACACTACGGCCCTTATTTCAGCCCACCAGCTGTTCAATTACATGCATTCTTACTTCAGTATTTGTGAGCTTAAAGGGGCGGTTCGCCCCAAAAATGAAAATGCTGTTGTCATTTACTCACCCTCATGTCCTTCCAAACCTGTGCGACTGATTTTATTCAGGAGAATGACGACTCGTTGTGTAAAAAAAGCATCAAAGAGTGCAGGCAAGTTCACATGCAACTAGATTGTGTTCTGATATTTTTACTGAAAAATTACTTAAGCATATGTAAAGAATTAAGTGTCTTTGAATGCCATTTTTAAATATGACAAATAGCAAATGCTAATATAAAGCAACTTTTAAAGGGGTCATGAATTGAGAAATCAACTTTCCCTTGAGCTTTTGATATATAAAAGGTCATCGTAATATAAGAATATCCTGTAAGTTTCAGAGCTGAAAACCTCCTTGTTAGTCAAAGAAAAGCTTTTATTGACACCAGGCCCAGCAAACGATCGATCTGCCAATGTGTGTCCCCGTGTCGTCAGAGTTCAGTGAAACGCCGCCTCAAGACGAACCCCTAATTCTGTAGCCCCGCCCACCGACTCACGCCTGACATGTTATAGATAAATAACACAGGCCTACGTGGAGCTAAACCGGATTGAACTTCCAAGCAATAAAGCTTATGGCATGTTTCAAACATGCCATAAGCTTCCTTCGGATTCCAATATTAGGAATGCATGGTTGAACTTTATTTTTACTGAAGATCCAGCTCACGTGGGGAAGACATTGCATTTGTTCGCTTCATTTTACTGTGGATTCGTTTGTAAACAAGAGACTGGATTTGCAGACAGGATGAGATTAAAAAACAATGCTGATCTGACAGAAATGGTGCAACACCATTATGTGAGTAAAAAATGTTTTTTATATGTGATAGTATTGCATTGTTACGTTTGATATCTACTGATTATGTAAGTGTCTAACTAAACATTACCACGCTGTCACAGGCTGGAGTATCCTTTGTATTTGAGGTGTTGTTGGTTCATTGTGCTGCGATTCAAAAAATACAAAAGGAAGATTTGATCATGCTGATTTGTCTGAGGTGAAGTTTTGCTGATGCACGTAGCGTGTGTGTGTGTGTGTGTGTTAGTGATGCG
This sequence comes from Coreius guichenoti, assembly GCA_039654105.1. Taxonomy (NCBI): domain Eukaryota; kingdom Metazoa; phylum Chordata; class Actinopteri; order Cypriniformes; family Gobionidae; genus Coreius; species Coreius guichenoti. The sequence continues at coordinate 1,804,029 of CM077186.1, read as the reverse complement.
GTTCGCGGTTATATCCACCAATCGGACCAGCCAAGTAATAAAAAATGACATTCCAATTAATTGCGGGTGGATGAGAGATAAATCATTGTGTTTGTTTGATAAAGACATTTTGCGAGCCCTGTGGGCGAATCATTCCGGTTGCCGTTTCTCCACATTGGAAGTTTTCAAAACAATTCCTCACATGTAAGGGAGCCGTAGCTCATTATAATATGCAAAACTGTAATCCAATCATAGCAGTGGGCGTTTACTTCCAAGTCTTCGATGCGGCACGCCCATTTCAAGAGCTAGGCTCAAAACCAGGGTAGGAAATAGCCTATTACTTATTCATTATGATGTTTTTGAATGTAAAAACCATGCGAGTTCATGACCCCTTTAAGGTTATTTTTAACTTGGAAACTCACAAGTTTTCAATGCTAAAGAAATATGTAGGCTATGCACTCCACATGGTGGAAGATAATCATAACTTTATATTGTATACACTCTTAAATAAAGGTTCCCAGAGGAAAAATGTATTGCTCAGTAGTTTCTTTTCCTAAGCTCAGGAGAATTAGTTGTGATTCTCATATATCTTTCATTGTAGTGTCAATAACATTTCAGATGTTTCTCCTAAAATGTCTTAGGAGAAATAAAAGTTGACACAAATGAGACATGAGAAATATTTGAGAGACAAAGAGTCAAAACTGAGAATGTGTTGGAAGAAATACAGATTTATTGTCTTGCTGCAATCTCTTTCAAGACTCCATTATAGGAATATTTTATTGCTCTGAGGTTGCTTTTTCTAAGCTCACGAGACTTAGTTGTGATTCTCATATATCTCTCGTTTTAGTATCAACAGTGTCTCAGATGTTTCTCCTAAAATTTCTTAGGAGAATTAAAGGTAGACACAAATGAGACATGAGAAAGTTCTGAGAGAAAGGAGTCCAAAATGAGAATGTGCTGTGTAAAACATGGGGAGATCTCTTTATTGTCTTGCAGAGGTTACTCTTTTATTATTTTTTATGACATTGGGGTTTTTCACCTGTAATGGACAGGACAGTAGGAGGAGAGACAGGAAACAATGGGAGAGGCGAGAAGGGAACAGGAGCAGGAAAGTACCTTTAGCTGGGATACTAGTTGCTGATTCTCTTATATCTCATTTAGGTATCAGATTTGTCTTCAGATGTCTTCAATTTAATTTTAGGAGAAACATGTTAAATTAAATTTTTTTATATTCCTAATATTGTAAATAATGAAACTATCATTTAAATACCATTATACATTTCATAATATTAAGGGTTACCAGTTTAAATTTATCTTCAATGCCCAGCATTGTATATGCAGCACATTTTCTATATAAAAGTGTAGGCTAGATCTTTAAAATGCATCCAAATTACAGCGAAGCGCAACGATACGGTGCTCCGCAGGGGTCAAAAAGGATATAAACAGTGAATTTTGAAGTGATATATTCTTGAAAACTCAGAGATGTGGATTCGGACGGCAATTAAATCACCACACGACCTTGGTGTTTGTCTAAAAACAGTCTGTAATTAGTCCGGGGATTTTTACGCGGGTGGTGGGAGAAAAACACTGACATTCTGGATTCGGACGGCAATAAAATCACAGACTAGCCCCTGTCAATGATGAAAATACCTTATGACCCCACGAGAAACAACTACCGTCCGAATAGGGCTTTTGTCTCCTTTATCTGACACAACAAAACACTAAACGACTTCAAATATGACAATACATGTATTGTGTTTGATTGAAATGGTGTGGGTGAATGAGATTGAAGCTATCTAGAGTGAAGAAAAATCAAAAATGTGATCTGTTTAACATCTCAAATGTTTCTCCTAGACAAAAATCAGGTTATTTAACATCAAATGGAGACTTTTGCTTCTCACACTTGTCTCCTGAGACAAAAACTTTTAACACTCTCACAACGTTCTCCTTTAAAGTTTTAGAAGAGACCTCAACAACACACTGTGCTCAGATTTTCCTCTTTAGATAGAGACTCTGGATCGCTCACACTTGTCTTCTCTGAAGTTTCAGAAGAGATCTCAACGACTTCATCAAATGTCTCAGTATGAACTCAAACATTTCTACCATATAATATATATTAATAATCAAACTGGTCAAGGATTGAGGCATACGCCTTTAATGTGCCTTTCAACAAAGAAAGCTCCAGGGTTTCTGTTCCTGTAGTTTTGATAAGGCATCAGGTACATCACTATTTCCAAGAACAAATGATGTGCCCTATGCACATAAACTGTACAGCTTTATTCTCTTATTGAGTGTCAGCAATTAAGAGTAACGTTAACTATTTCTTCACTCTTAATATTGGGTTAAACTTTGAATTTATGGATTGTTTTTTTTAGCTTTAGTGCCTTTCAAGTACTTGACTTGGTGCACAATTTGTAAAGTTGTCGAGGTCTCTAAACTTTTAAAGAGATAAATGTGAGAGCTCCTCTAGCTGAGAAAAATCTGAGCACAGTGTGTTGTTGAGGTCTCTTCTAAAACTTTAAAGGAGAGTGTTAAGAGTTTTTGTCTCAGGAGACAAGTGTGAGAAGCAGGAGATTCAAGCAAAAGTCTCCATTTGATGTTAAAGTAACCTAATTTTTGTCTAGGAGAAACATTTGAGATGTTAAACAGATCACATTTTTGATTTTTCTTTCCTATGGGTTCTTTATTGGCATCAATGGTTTGATGATGAAAATTTAACGTCTATAGCCCTATTCGGACGCTAATTGTTTCTCACGTGGAAGTCCGTAAAAATAATTTTGTGATAAAACTCGTGCGTTCGGATGGTGATTTATTCCCGGTGGAGGAGCGAGTTTTGTGATCCTGGGAACGTGGTCAATAACATGATTGTATGCTGTAAATAAAATGTCATATGCTTGGCATAATAAGAATAAATGCATATTTAATTTAATAATAGGAAAATAATATCCTAATTATTATTTAATTATTTAAATCTGTTTAAAAATAGGAAGATATATAGACGCACATTATAGTTAAAATTGTTGTTGTTGTTGTTTTGTATTTTCTCAATTTTATTCCACATGGAAATGAGCGGAAATAAGTGAATACAGCCTCTTATTTACATGAGGTGAACATAATGCTGCGGTTATTTTAACATATATAACTGCTGCCGTAATAACGGCCCATTTCAAATGTTTACGTGCTTTTCTTCTTTTTATTTTTTTGAGCGGTGATGAAATATATTGCTCTTGTAAATACAGCATTTCAGTAATAAAAGTCTAGATCTTTAAAATGCATCCAAATTACAGCAAAGCACGACTGTACGGTGCTCCGCAGGGGTCAAAAAGGATATAAACAGTGAATTTTGAAGTGATATATTCTTGAAAACTCAGATGTGTGTCAGAGTTATGTCTGTTTTGGTTGTTCTTCTGCTTTATTTAGTTTAATTTGTCACTTTCTAGTTTTTCACCTCCACACTACATTTCCCATGATCACTCCTTGGCTCCCACCTGCACACACTCCTCAATCATGCACACCTGCCATCATTCACCTTCATCAGCTCCACTCCACTTAAGCGTTCTGTTCCTGTCAGTTCGCGGTCTGGTATTGTTTGTGTATTGTGCACACTGTTGGGTTTGATCCTGTTTTGCTTAAGTAAACATCTTTATTTGAAGCTCCGCATCCTTGTCTCCATCCTTTGTGGGAAGTACCGTGACAAGATGTGGATTCGGACGGCAATTAAATCACCACACGACCTTGGTGTTTGTCAAAAAAACAGTAGGTAATTCGGCCGGGGATTTTTACGCGGGTGGTGGGAGAAAAACACTGACATTCTGGATTAGGACGGCAATAAAATCACAGACTAGCCCCTGTCAATGATGAAAATACCTTATGACCCCACGAGAAACAATTACCGTCCGAATAGGGCTTAAGGAATCTTTCCATTGCACAAAATGTTCTTTATAAGTGAAGTGGAACAGAGTCACCTGTTATTTCCTAAATTAATCAGTGTTTTTAAACAAATTGGTTGAGTGAATGATTAAATTATTCATTGTCCCAAATTGCGGTGTGCTGCACACATACAATGGCCGTGATATTTGAAGATCAGGGGCTTGTGCCATTTGGGCTGAAGACAGTCACTTATTCAGTTCCTGAATGAATCTGGGTTTTTTATCAATTTGGCTGAATGAATGATTCAATGACTCTGCAGGAAGAGTCAGTGTAAAACCCCACCACTAATGCACAGACCGACAATCTGTCTAGAACAAACATGGATATGCTAATTGGGTAACACTTTATAATAACGTTCAGTTATAAGTCACTTGTAAGTTATTAGTTAATGATGAACTAATCATTTACAAAACATGACTATACATTCATAAGTAATTAATAAGTGATATGCTATACCGTATATATACAGTGGGGAGAACAAGTATTTGATACACTGCCGATTTTGCAGGTTTGCCCACTTACAAAGCATGTAGAAGTCTGTAATTTTGATCATAGGTACTCTTCAACTGTGAGAGACGGAATCTAAAACAAAAATCCAGAAAATCACATTGTATGATTTTTAAATAATTAATTAGCATTTTATTGCATGACATAAGTATTTGATCACATACCAACCAGTAAGAATTCCGGCTCTCACAGACCTGTTAGTTTTTCTTTAAGAAGCCCTCCTGTTCTCCACTCATTACCTGTATTAACTGCACCTGTTTGAACTCGTTACGTGTATAAAAGACACCTGTCCACACACTCAATCAAACAGACTCCAACTTCTCCACAATGGCCAAGACCAGAGAGCTGTGTAAGGACATCAGGGATAAAATTGTAGACCTGCACAAGGCTGGGATGGGCTACAGGACAATAGGCAAGCAGCTTGGTGAGAAGGCAACAACTGTTGGCGCAATTATTAGAAGAAGTTCAAGATGACGGTCAATCTCCCTCGGTCTGGGGCACCATGCAAGATCTCACCTCGTGGGGCATCAATGATCATGAGGAAGGTGAGGGATCAGCCCAGAACTACACAGCAGGACCTGGTCAATGACCTGAAGAGAGCTGGGACCACAGTCTCAAAGAAAACCATTAGTAACACACTACGCCGTCATGGATTAAAATCCTGCAGCGCACGCAAGGTCCCCCTGCTCAAGCCAGCGCATGTCCAGGCCCGTCTGAAGTTTGCCAATGACCATCTGGATGATCCACCTTCCACTGAAGATCATATCAGCTGCACAGCGGTAAAAGACTCCGTGTGTGTCAGAGAAGACAGCGGTCTAACCCTCACCAGTCAGCACTTACACTGCAGTACACACTGCAATGTTCAACGCCTGTTATCGATGATGTGTAAATCATCTACAAAGCTTTCTGCATCCCCTAATCTAAAGTGTGAACCATTCATCACTTGTAAATGTGTTACATATCATTTGTAGATCTTTCTTACCTTTTTTACATTGCGTGTATGTGTATACAAGTCATTTACAACACTTTCTGCATCCCCTAATCTAAAGTGTAAACTATTCATCACTTATACAGTATATACAGTATAGCATACCACTTATTAATAATTTATGAATGTATTAACTAATAATATATAAATGACTTATAACTAAATTAACAAAACATTCATAAAATGTTAGCATATCACTTATTAATCATTTATGAATGTATAGTCATGTTTTGTAAATGATTAGTTCAGCATTAACTAATAAGTGACATAACTTAACGTTATTATAAACCGTTAATTGATATAAACAGCGAAAAGTCTTAGTGCTGTTGGTCTGTTACTTATGGAAATAATAAAGGTAGTTTTATCTCACAATTCGGACTTTATAACTCGCAATTGGATAATCAATCAATCAAGCAATCAACCAACCAACCAACCAACCAACCAACCAACCAATCAAATCAATCAATCAATCAATCAATCAATCAATCAATCAATCAATCAATCAATCAATCAATCAATCAATCAATCAATCAATCAATCAATCAATCAATCAATCAACCAACCAATCAATTTATTTATAAAGCACAATACAAACAACAGTGGTTGACCATTGTGCTGAACAATACCATTTAAAAGAAAATTAAAACGACAAAACAATATGACAATAAGACATTTTTTGTGTTTAAAATGTATGTTTATGTTATCACACAATTTATGTTTAAACAAACCCCATGTGACTCAGTGATTATAGGCCTTCTCAAAGAGATGAGAGGTTTTTAATTTGGCAGCGGCTATTTAAGTGAAAATAGCATATTTTCTAAGTGATAGATGATATTTAAAAGTGCAAATAGCTGTAGATGCTATTTACTAAGTGAAATAACATACTAAGTAAAAATAATGATATATTCTATTTACACCATGTAAAAGTAAGCAGTACTTTGCAATATGTATAAATAGTAATTAGATGCTATTTATACTTTATTTTGACATACATACTATTTGCACCTCAGTATTGTTGTACATAAACAGGATGCAATAATAACATAGAGTGTAAATGATTATATTTATTAAAATTATTAAATGGATGCTGCCTTAATGGGACAATAAAAGCCCTCCCTACACCGACCCCTAACCCTAACCCTAACCCTGCCGCATCTGTTCACCCATGGGCGTCTGGTCTGAAAACCAGGGGTGTATTCCAGAAAGCAAGGTTAACTTACCGTCACATATACCTTGAACTCTCGGTTGATTGACCCAAACCTTGCTTACTCGAGGTATGCTGGTTCCAAAAACGCATCCGAGAATAAGTTCAGCCAGCTCAGAGTATGTTCCCAGTTAACACACAAGACATTCTCAACAGAGCGACGAATCGATGATTAACCATAGAAACAGATGCTAAGAAAGAGCGCGCCATTCTACTTCCTCTTCTTCTTTTGTTTAATGGCGGTTTACATAAACTACTTAGTGCCACCTATTTGGTGGTTGTGCAATCATTTTTTCATTCTCTTCGTTAAATAAGTAATCTTTATTCACTGAGCATAAGGATTATATTGTTTGTTTGATGCTAATTAATTGAATGCAGATCCATGTGTGAGATGACAATAAAATAAATAATAAATATATCTGAATTGAATTAACATTTAAACATTACCTTGTTATAATAGTGCTTTAGAATTAATATATAATATTGTATATTATATAACTATATAACAAATTTGGTTATATTAATATAACTATATTAATTATATAACAAACATCTGAATACCTCTTAAGCAAACTAACCCTGGAATATGAGCTGCTCCGGAGCAGGTTATGTTCAGAGTGAGTTGCTATGGCTACTAACATACCCTGAAAGTTACCTCCGTTTTTGGAACCGAAAGTTGAGGTTATCCGCTTATTTACCCTTAAACATACCCAGGATATGTCACATAACCTGCTTTCTGGAATACCCCCCAGGTGTGTGTTCAGGAGCATTGTTGGAGCATTGCTATTGTGAGGAACTGAAAACGACTGCGCCATTGACCAACACACACCTGCTCTAAAGTCAACAGCGCAGTATTTTTTGTATTATTTAAAGGGCGCGTTAGTAATATGAGCCTATAGACGGTGCACAACGCGCGTACACTCTGCTTATTACTAGGGTTGGGTATCGTTTGAATTTTAACGATTCCAATTCTGCTTATCGATTCTGATTCTTATCGATTCCTAATTTAGATTCCAATAAGGTAAAAAAAAAAAAACTTAGATTATTAGGCTATTATTGCAAAACATTTCATTGTAGCTGAATACCATGAACAAAACTCAACAGGCTAGCAACTTTTGCCTATGGTTTAAAAATACCATAGCAAAAAAAAAAAAAAAAGCCTAATATAAATTTCAAGCATTATTAAAGACAAGTAAACACTCAGTAATTAAAAAAAGAACAAATAAACAATAGCAACTGCACAAATAAATACAAGTGAACAAAGATAGGATTGAAATTAAAATTTTCAGGTACAGAAACTGTAATCAAATGTAAAATAACTGCATTTTATTGATAAAATATAGGCTATACATTACAAATATAGTTAAAAGTTATTCTGTCTAGAACAGCACGTGAATTTTCTCGTCTTTTGTTGTTTGATTAACGTTGTCATAGAGACGGCATCAAGAAAATGTGCCTGTCAACGACATAACCGACTGTGTTTACGAGAGTATTTTGACATTTTTGTGTGTATTTATCCATTCGCGTGCTGTGCAAAAAGACGAGGAAGAGAACTCAGTTCATTATCGCGCACTATTCATTCACTATGAGAAGCCGTTCTGTGCTCACGTGTGTGTGTGTGCAGCGTGTGTGTGTGTCCACAGCACAGAAAACAGCGTGGAGCGCGCACATCTTTTTACGCTCAAATGGTTATAAATCACAATAAAATGCGCACATAGTAACCGATAAGCGGAATCAAAATGCGCGTTTCTTATCGAATCACCAGTTCTGGGCAATTTCGAACCGGTTCTAAAATGGAACCGGTTCTCGATACCCATCCCTATTTACCCATTACACACAGCAGCAGCACACACACATTTTTGAATATTAAAAATAAAAGGATTCCTTTCTGGAGAAACGTTCAGTCTTTCCAACTGGCTTTTAAAGGGAAAGGGAGATGAGACTCTGATTGGTTTATTGCACGTTACGCCCAAAACACACCCATGACTCATTAAGAGACGAGCCTGGCGCGCCAACCGTTTTTTCCATTGTTAAACTAGCATAAGTGGATTCGGACACGCCCTAAGAGCACCTGCACCATGCGCTTCAGACCATGATCAGACCGTTAAAATAGGGCCCTATAAAGTCAGAATTGTGAGATAAAAAGTGACAAAACCTTTTTATTCTTTATTCCATAGCAGAAACAAGCTTCCATAGTTATGACACACTATAAAACAAATAAGAATTTGTAACTATTTAAAGCTATAATTGCATTTGCCAATGGCAACGCTGTTTAACCACATCAAACTTTGCCAAGCAAGTCTAACTGAGCCTCAGAATACACAAAACAAGCGCTGGGATCAGTTTACTTTGGTCCAGGTGTGTTTGGAGACAGATCTCACTCAGCTTTACATAAACGACAGCATCATCACCTGCTTCTACTGCACATTGACAGCCACTAGACTCATTATTCTGACGCTGCCGTCGACTGAACTGAACACTGCGTCACTGTGGCCATCAGGCGGTTTGTCTTCGCCCTCAGACTCCGTCAGCAAGTGAATGTACCTGAAGTATTTGATGAGCTTAAGTGCTTTAAGACAAAGGAGGGCAGGTGACGTAAAATGATTTAATGTGTTGTCAACATTCAGGTTCGGAAAAGTGCCTTATATTGCAGGATATTCCTGTGAAAATCTATGACTGATTTGTTTTGCACACAGACATAGACAGCCTGCCATGTTCAGCAATGAGATTTTATTGTTCAAAGGGGATTAATCTAGTCATGCAAGTGTATTGTAGCTATTCTTAGTGCCGTGACCATTGTCATCCGGTCACCTGCAGCTTGAGTGATGTGTGATTATATTTTGCAATGCAACTCTTGTTTCAGAGCTATAGCACTGGTTATGGCCAGCTGTCACTGACCTTTGATTATCCGGTCTTTTTTTGCCTTTATTGTATGGGGAAGTAGGGACATGAGAGGAGTTCACAAATTGTAATTGCTGTATAACATGTTTGCTGAGCCTGCTTCACTGAACACATGATGTTAACTAACCTCACAACATGTATTATGATATAGCTGTATATCACTGCCATATGGACGTTACTTTGACACACTCATTTCTGGCTGAGAACTGAACACTTCCTGATTGTAACATTGAAAACAAGCATTTTCTGTAAAGCTGCTTTAAAACAATATGTAGTGTAAAAAGCGCAATAAAAATACACTTTAAAAAAAAAGAAAATGAAAAGAAGTTAAGACAGGTGCTCCAGAGACATTGGAGCACATTTATTTGAAAGTGTGGGAAATACCCCTAGTGAACAAACACTATACCAGAATATATTTAAAATACATTTATTTCATACTAAGTATACTACAAATCCATTAACATACACTGTATTGCCAAAAGATTTGGGACGCCTGCCTTTACATGGACATGAACTTTAATGACATCCCATTCTTAATCCGTAGGGTTTAATATGGAGTCGGCCCACCCTTTGCAGCTATAACAGCTTCAACTCTTCTGGGAAGGCTTTCCACAAGGTTTAGGAGTGTGTTTATGGGAATTTTTGACCATTCTTCTAGAAGCGCATTTGTGAGGTCAGGCACTGATGTTGGACGAGAAGGCCTGGCTCGCAGTCTCCGCTCTAATTCATCCCAAAGGTGTTCTATCGGGTTGAGGTCAGGACTCTGTGCAGGCCAGTCAAGTTCCTCCACACCAAACTCGCTCATCCATGTCTTTATGGAGTTTGCTTTGTGCACCGGTGCGCAGTCATGTTGGAACAGGAAGGGGCCATCCCCAAACTGTTCCCACAAAGTTGGGAGCATGAAATTGTCCAAAATGTCTTAGTATGCTGAAGCATTAAGAGTTCCTTTCACTGGAACTAAGGGGCCAAGCCCAACCCCTGAAAAACAACCCCACACCATAATCCCCCCTCCACCAAACTTTACACTTGGCACAATGCAGTCAGGCAAGTACCGTTCTCCTGGCAACCGCCAAACCCAGACTCGACCATGGGACAGACAGAGAAGCGTAATTGGTCACTCCAGAGAACACGTCTCCACTGCTCTAGAGTCCAGTGGCGGCGTGCTTTACCCCACTGCATCCCATGCTTTGCATTGCACTTGGTGATGTAAGGCTTGGATGAGCTGCTCAGCCATGGAAACCCATTCCATGAAGCTCTCTACACACTGTTCTTGAGCTAATCTGAAGGCCACAGAAGTTTGGAGGTCTGTAACTATTGACTCTGCAGAAAGTTGGTGACTTCTGCGCACTGTGACCCTCAGCATGCGCTGACCCCGCTCTGTGATTTTACGTGGCCTACCACTTCGTGGCTGAGTTGCTGTTGTTCCCAATTGCTTCCACTTTGTTATAATACCACTAACAGTTGAGCGTGGAATATTTAGTAGTGAGGAAATTTCAGGAATGGATGCTCCTGAGAGCGACCCATTCTTTCACAAATGTTTGTAGAAGCGTCTGCATGCCTAGTGCTTGATTTATACACCTGTGGCCATGAAGTGATTGAACACCTGAATTCAATGATTTGGAGGGGTGTCCCAATACTTTTGGCAATATAGTGTAGTTACTGACATATCACTTGAGACTTACTGATATAAATATTATAATTAAAGTTTATTTGGAGTACTTTATTGCACAATGCACATTGTGTTTAATATCAGTATTAGTAAGGATAGTGTCACACGGGTGTTTGCTGACAGACAGACGAAGGCAGTAATGCCAAACAACAAAGTTAAATAGTAGATCAAGATAGCATACAGACAAGTAGTGCAAACATCTAAACATAACAGTGATCGGACAGGGAATGATGTGAGGGACCAACAAGCAAACACAAATGAGAATGATTGATGGAACACAGCTGAAACATATGAACTTATAATGACGGTAACCAGGGAGACAGACGGAAACTGAACAAAGAAACGTGACAAATGGAAAGTAAACTGAAGGTCCATGAACTAAACTGAATGTGACAGATAGTATGATATCTGTCTTTAAGTGCAAGATATTGAAAGTGTGCCTAAAGTATGCTTGCAATAGTTCCACTTTAGCACAATCAAATATACTTAAGTACATCTTTAGCCTTTTCTGGATAACTAAAGTACATTAAGTACAAAATTAGTTGTTCCAATTTAGCAGACTTTAAGTATAACAATTTAGTATACCAACAGTACAATTGCAGGATATTTATAATAAGTACACACTTATGTAAATGTATTTGTAGTATACTTAGCATAAATTAATTGTATTTCAAATACATTTTAGTGTATTTATTTTTCACTAGGGACATTATTTCAAATTTTGCCAAATGCATTTAAAAAATACAACAACCGTTTATTTTTCTCATCATGGTTAAGAAGGAAAAGAAAAGAACACAAAATTACATGAACCGAACCTGCAATTTATAATTTATGTTTATTAACATTTCTGAAATCACAACTTAGAAAAAAGTCAAAATGAATAAAGAGAGAAATAGAAATTATCCATTCATGAAGTTACCAAAAAAAAAAATTGTTTCATTTTTTTGTCTCAGTCCTGTTGACTCTTTTCCCGCGTTGTTGGATCATTTGCCAGTTGTGTTTGCATTGCTGTTGTGGATTTGATCACATTTACCAGACTGAAGCAGTGTTTGATCAGCTCCTTCACTGTCATCACTGTCATTTGCGCTGGCGTCATCTGGTGTGTTGACTGGTTTTTAGTTTCACATTCCACATTTCTGGCATGTGCAGGGTCAGAAATCAACTTTTCCATTAAGGGGCAACATTATTATTATTATACCTTTGTAAGGTCAATTTTATAATTAACTAAATTATAAAGTATATATACAACAGTTCTTTCTGGTTCTGGAATCTGATTGGCTAAGCCTTTTCCAGCCGTGCGATATTCCCCCAGTATCAGCACTGGGACCGTTTCACCGTTTGTATCACTCCGCTTGCGGCGACTGTCATGGCGATCCAGCAGATCCACCATATTATTTACAAATACTACTGTTGTTGTGTTACGAAATGTAGTTTTAGGCGAGAATGTAGTTATTTAGACCTCAAATATGTGACTCATATTTAAACATAGCGCCTATTTTACGATTTGTTGAACGCTTTTGCAGATGCGAGCTCCAGGCCATCAGTGGCCGTTCAGCGTTCATGTACCCGCAGAGAACAGCTTCATCTCGGACAGTCCCTTGAAAATTTGCCGCTGACTCTTACTGTATGTAGATAGTAGTTACATGAGATATAATTCATTTGGGGTATATCAAACGGGCAATCTTTGGTCTTATTAATCTATTACTTGTTCCAGAGCAAATCGATCGTTTCATAACTTTATATTAGGCTATATTTAACTTGAATCCTGTACTAGAGCGCTGCTTTTGTACGTTTGACTGAATTGTTTGCTTGTGTTTATTTCCTGTTTTCTTTTATAATGGCTATTGTTGTTAAAATATTGTTGTTCAGTAATATTATTTTATATAAATAATATGCCGTATTTGATATTGAGAAAGGGTCCGTTAGTGATGGTGAAATGGACTTCAGGGAAAGTTTTTTTTTATGGATATAATATAGACATTGAGCTGAAGAATGAATGCTATATTAGATGCAGGTAATACTCTATATATTAATAGAATAATCTTCAATGAAGCGACTCAGCGTTCCTTCTACTAGCTCTAAAGTGACGTTTCAGAATTAGTAATGAAGGCTTGGGCGATTCCACTGCTAAACTGTCAACTTGAGATTTGAATCCGTGGCGGAAGGAAGTAGTTCTGCACAAAAGAGGGTTTTTAAAGTTGTTTCTGATTTATTTACACACTTGTACTGTCAAACTGTTGTATAAACGCAATATCACACTCATAGCCGTGCGATATGGCTGTATATTAGCACGCTGTGATTATCTACGGCACTCGGCCTGCGAATCACAGCCGTGCTGATATACAGCCATATCGCATGGCTATGAGTGTGATATTGCTCATATATATATATATATTTTTACAAACCTTTATGTTAGATGTGGTTAATCGTGATTAATCGACTTGATAGCACTACTTTTTAAGCATATTTCATATTGGTTTTTAAGTAGCATTAAAAAAAAACGATATTCAGACTAGAAATAAATTATATACAGAAAGCGAGCAAAAATGTTCCCCATCGCTAAAACGGTCCATGTGTGTAAGGTCACTGAGTTCTACACACAAAAACTCCCATTATAATCATTGAAGCTGTCCAGTGTTGGGGTCACGAGCGGGTGCCCTTACTTCTGCATGCAAGGACCGCGCTTTCAACCGAGGGCGACAACCGTGCCTTTGGTTTGCACAAATCACGTTTTCTTCAAATGGTCAGCTAGGACGAAGGACAAAAAACTTGGAAGTCAAAAGGGATCATAATTCAGTAGAGATCCTCTGGACTCCCAAATTCTTGGAGGAATTGAATGTAATGTCCGTTCCGGTAGCAAATAGTGATTAATCATCATCATAATAATAATAATAATAATTTCATTTTGCAATATGAGTGCTCAATGACCAGTCATTTTAATGGCACATGCTCGCATTGACACAGTCCCTAATCATAACCAGTCTATATAGCATATTGTGCATAACATCCACTAGAAATAGAAAAATAGCTTACAGTAAAGTAATGTTTCACAGTACGTGTCATTGCAAAAGTTATAAATCAGCTGTGGGAAGTGCTCAAGGTTGCCAGATTGGGACTTTTTGTGAAGTTTAGGATTGAATCTGCACATGGACTTGGAAACAAGAAATATATTGTGGTGGGTTTGGGATGTGATGATTTAAAATCATTGTTTATTTATTTGAATGTATTGTATTTATTTGAGTTTTTCTGTGCACTTGAAAGGGTTACTTCTTTCTTGTAAAGATGGTGTGACAGTTTTAACCCATTAAGGGGAAAAGAGAAAATGTTTTCAGAATTGGGGAAACCAAAAACACATATTGATCTTTGTTCCCCTCAATCCCCTGTTCTGGCATTTTGTTAAACAAAATCAAAAGTAACAGTTGAATATTTTGTGCATATTGAGATTTTCTCTTTGATCAGTCCAGGTCAAATTAATTTACTAAATCACATGATCTTGTTCCACAAATAAAAAAACAGATTAATAAGATCTCTCTGTTCTATCATTGTGTTTCACAGGAAACAGTAGAATATGCCTTCCTGATCATTTTCACGATTGAAACCTTCCTCAAGATCATCGCGTATGGACTGGTGATGCACCAGAACTCCTATGTGAGAAACGGGTGGAATATGTTGGATTTTGTCATCGTCATTGTTGGGTAAGTGAACCGTCACATGCTCTTTCACACTCGTGTGTTTCGTTTTAGATTTTACAGGGCTACCCTTGAAAAAAGTGTACTTATTACTGTAATAATATACTTTAAAAGAATATGCTTAAGTGTGAACTGAATGTAATGTTTTCAGACACTTAATTGCATGTTAGTTACAATTAGAGATGCACCGATATGAACATTTTGGCCGATACCGATAACCGATAACCGATAATTCTTTATATTTGAAAGCCAATAACTGATATATTGGCTGATAAATCTAAATCCAAATTTTTATATAATTTTTGAGAGCCTGATTACAAAAACAAATGTCTCACCATTAAAAGCCATGTCCCAAACACACAATTATGATGTTCTCATTATGACTCTATGTAGCCGATATGACAGACTTAACTGTATTTTCCTTTTTGAAGTGATTCCAATCATATTTCAAGCAATTCAAAACCATCATGGTGAACAGTGCGCATCTGAAGCTTCTCAGCTGAAGGAAATAATACATTATTTATCGGCTTTAATATATCGTCCACGTTTTCTAATCAGGCTAATAACATTAAATTTAATAACATTAAAAATGAACATATATCGGCCGATACCGATATGGTGGCCGATATATCATGCATCCCTAGTTACAATTAAATGAAAATGTATTATATTTACCTTTTTTAAATGCCATTAGTTGAGCTTAAGTGTGCTTGTTTAACCACTTTAGTAAGACTAAGTACATCTTTATATGTAATTTCATTATTACTACTATTGTCTTTGAAATATGGAAATAGTGTACTGCTGAATGTACTGACAAGCATTTATGGCAAACTAAAATATACTTCAATGTAATTTTTATTGAATTTTGTAATTTGTGTATTTAAATATATTTGTAATTACACATTTTTAATGATGTTGCAATTTAGCAATTTAACACTCACAAAATTGTGACCTGTCTCCACAATTTGATTGCTGTTTGTGACATGACGGTTTCTATGTGTTCATTAAAATAATCGGCTGGTTAAGATGTATTGCGGGTGATATATGAATAAAATGCAGGGTTCAACGCTGTGTCTTGGTGTTGACGCAATGGGGAACGGCATCAGCATGACCGGTGTCTGAGGCACGTGCACCCTGGCCAGCCATCTTTGGCCTACAAACTGACATCATGATTGAACAGCTCTGTTGGAAGAAGCTCATGTCAGCTAGTAATTGTTGAAAGAATTTTTAGTAAATATGTCAAGGATTTTGGCACAAAGCTGGCAACTGTTCACAAGGGCTTACAACCTGATCAAATGCTGATCTATGACCTGATTTAATGTGATTAACTGCACTCAGGCAGGAGGGAATCTGGTGCATGAAGTCAGAGGTCACGGTAGATGTTCCTCAGGGATCACGCCGAATCTCATCTGTGATGTTCTCAAGCCCTGGTGCCAGATGAGTGTCGTTTCATACAGATTCATGAAATGAGAAAAAGAGAAAGGAATTGAAGAACAGTTCCCTTTCAAGGGAACTCGTGCTGCATCGAAATGACGCTGTGGGAACGCTCTGCGTGATTGCGTCGTGAAGCACGTGTGAAATCAGTCCAATGGCATAGGCGGGTGACATCATGACCAGGAAGCTATAAAGCGCACCCAGACCAACAAAATGTCAGCTTCTGTGCCTTCAGCAAGCGCTCTGTGTGAAATTGCCTCTGTCTTTTTATTGTTGTTTGTCCACAAGCATATTTTTTATCTAGACAGGATTATAATGGCGAGCAAACAGCGATTGAATCGTGTGTTCCTCCCTGCACTCGCTACACTATGAGTGGGGATACACGCGATTTATGTGTTGTTTGTTTGGGAGCGGAGCATGCACGTCAGCTCTTGAGAGGGCTGACAGTGTTCATTCATAAAAATGTCCCAATGTGTAAGGAAAAGAGTGTGCACTATCAAAGGAGTTTTTAAGCTCCGCTCCTGTTGGCTTTATTCTTGAGGGAATAAAAGTCTAATTCAAAGCTCGATCTCGCGTTTGCCGAGGCAGCGCGCAGATTACTGGTCTGCAATAAGAATCAATGGCTCGGATCTCGCGTTTGCCGAGGCAGCGCCTCTAGTGATGCTAGAGACCAGTCTCGAGGAGCTGGTTCTCTTGGTATGAAGTCTTCTGGGGGTAAGATGGATCTGAGGACCGTCATTATCTCCAAGAAGGCTGCACAAGGGCTGTTCCCCCGCGGGAAAGTGTTCAACACCTCATTATATGGTGCCCATTTCCCTTCGGTTGCCCTCAGGGGACCGTACTGCCAACCTCGCCACCCCGTGTGCTTCGGATGCAGCGGTCTCCAATGAGCACATATCTCAGTGTCCGCCCGGAAACATAGCGGCACTGGGATGCTCGCTATCTCCGTGGAGGGTCCCAGAGCTACCAGTTTGGATGTTCCGTTTGGTGTAGTGCTTGAAGTTCTGCAGGATTGATTCTCTGCAGGATTATTCCCATCCACTCTAAGGGTCAGCTCATAGACTCAGGTCTCTCAACTGAGGTTGTTGAGACCATGCTTCACTCCAGAGCTCTCTGCATGAGGAAACCGGCAGAAATAATCAGCTGAATCCAGTTAACTGCCCGTTTGGTGTAGTGCTGGAAGTTCTGCAGGATTGATTCTCTGCAGGATTATTCCCATCCACTCTAAGGGTTTGCGTGGCGGCCTTAACGGCTTACCACGCACCTTTGGGTGGTGTCTTTGGGAAGAACCCATTTGTTGTTTCCTCCGTGGTGTGTCAGATCAGGAGTGATGGAGGCTTTGGAGTTTTAATAGGGGTACCCCCACTAGAGGGTGATGCGGCAGGCTGGTCCTTTCCGCTCACATTCGGCAGGTTTATAACCTAGTTTTTGGGCTTCACCCCTGGGTCCCAGGTGCTGCTGTCCTAGTTGTGCTCGCCTGATTTCACACTAGACAGGCACTGGTCATTATGGCGGCATGGGTATAGACGTTCCCACAGCGTCATTGCAGCGTTTCGTTCCCTCTTCAGGGAACCAAGGTTACAGTCATAACCAAGGCGTTCCCTTTCAAGGGAACTCGCGCTGCGTCGCCCTGCCATACTTCCTGCGTGCCTATGATTGACTTGCTTTGGCCTATCAGAAGCTGACATTGTTTGGTCTGGGTGCGCTTTATAGCTTCCTGGTCATGACGTCACCCGCCTATGCCATTGGACTGATTTCACACGTGCTTCAGGACGCAATCACGCAGAGCGTTCCCACAGCATCATTTTGACGCAGCGTCTCGTTCCCTCTTCAGGGAACCAAGGTTACAGTCGTAACCGAGGCGTTTTATATTAGTTTTGCAGAGACACATTTATTATTTATATTAATGAAACAGGCCTATTATGTCCTCTAGTTATTTGTTATCTTTGTAAGTAGTATTTGTAATGTTGCACTGCCTTCAGCTTGTGTCTTTGTCATCACTATAGCTTTCACACTCTAGCTGTCAACATCGGAATTCTTTTCATATCTCTATATCTATTTACACACGATTAAGAACACTTAAACTCCTAATAATAAAGGTTCCAAAAAGGGTTTTTTTTTGCAGTGATGCCATATAAAAGAACCATTTTTTTCGATTCCCTAAAGAACCTTTCAGTGAACATTTTGTAAAAGAACCATGTTTTCTTTCTAATAATCTATAATAAAGTAAATATAAAATGAAGCACACAACAAAGGAGATACTCGAACTAACTTTAATCTAATAATAAACACAATAAACAGGAGAAAAGCGAGGAGAAACAACCACGTACACATCGACGTTAAACAATACAAGACAAAGAACTAACTGAAACTGAGGGCTTAAGTACAAAGGGCAAACAAAGGAGCTAACGAGTTAATTAATAAGGCAACAGGTGAATGAGATTAATCAATGAAACACACAGGAAAACTAGGCGCCCTGGAGTCATGGTAAGTCACAGGCAGGTGACCAGGGCAGTGCCAAGAGGGGCTAGGGATCCTCCAGGGCGGCGCCTTTAGGGCTGGAGCAGGTTCATGACTGGGCTCAGGGGCTGGAGCTGACACTAGACCGGGCTCAGGGGCTGGAGCCGACACTGGACCATGCTCAGGGGCTGGAGCCGACACGGGACCGTGCTTAGGGGCTGGAACCGATACTGTATTGGGCTCAGGGGCTGGAGCCGACACTGGACTGGGTTCAGGGGCTGGAGCAGACACTGGACTGGGCTTAGTGGCTGGAGCTGACACTGGACTGGGCTCAGGGGCTGGAGCCGACACTGGACTGGGCTTAGGGGCTGGAGCTGACACTGGACTGGGCTTAGGGGCTGGAGCCGACACTGGACTGGGCTTAGGGGCTGGAGCCGACACTGGACTGGGTTTAGGGGCTGGAGCTGACACTGGACTGGGCTTAGGGTCTGGAGTTGACACTGGACTGGGCTGAGGGGCTGGAGCCGACACTGGATTGGGCTCAGGGGCTGGAGCTGACACTGGACCGGGCTTAGGGGCTGGAGCCGACACTGGACTGGGTTCAGGGGCTGGAGCAGACACTGGACCGGGTTTAGGGGCTGGAGCCGACACTGGACTGGGTTTAGGGGCTGGAGCCGACACTGGACTGGGCTCAGGGGCTGAAGCTGACGCTGGACTGGGCTTAGTGGCTGGAGCTGACACTGGACTGGGCTCAGGGGCTGGAGCCGACGCTGGACTGGGCTTAGGGGCTGGAGCTGACGCTGGACTGGGCTTAGGGGCTGGAGCTGACACTAGACTGGGCTCAGGGGCTGGAGCCGACACTGGACTGGGCTCAGGGGCTGGAGCCCACACTGGACTGGGCTTAGGGGCTGGAGCCGACACTGGACTGGCTTAGGGGCTGGAGCCAACAATGGACTGGGCTTAGGGGCTGCAGCCGACACTGGACTGGGCTTAGGGGCTAGAGCTGACACTGGACTGGGCTTAGGGGCTGGAGCCGACAATGGACTGGGCTTAGGGGCTGGAGCCAACACTTGCCTGGGCTTAGGGGCTGGAGCCGACACTGGACTGGGCTTAGGGGCTGGAGCCGACACTGAACTGGGCTCAAGGGCTGGAGCTGACACTGGACTCGGCTCAGGAGCTGGAGTGTGATTTGTGTTTGGCCCAGACACACATAGCCGCAGCAACATATATGGAAAGGACTACGTCTTCGATCGCGCCAGAAGTGACAGCAAGAGAATTTCACTTCAGACACTGGTCATGCTGATGCCATTCCCCATAGGGCCAATCCAAAACGCAGTGTCTTGTTCCCCTTCTCAGGGAACCATGGTTACAGTCGTAACCTAAGGCGTTCTCACCATGCATGCAGTTGTATTCAGCAGTAACACTAGCTGGGAGAAAATGAATTTGAAGGTAAAGTCTAAACCTTTGAAATAAGGTCTGAGGTCCGAGTCAAATGAAGGACTAATTACCATAATGGTTTCAGCAAAACCACTACTGACATGAACTGCAATACTAAACACACTGTAAAAATTTTTTTTTTGAAGATTGGAGAAAATACTATTTCAGTCTTTCTACTTCAATTTTAATTAAATGTGTTACTTGCCATTTCTTGGCAGTTATTTGTGAAATTTACTAGCAATTTCCTACACCAAACAGTTTTCAGTGCAGATCAGTGCAGTGCAATCTTCATCTGCATGTACAGCAACAGATTATTTACTGATATGAGCTGAACTCACATTCTGTTATAATCATTAATACTGATGAGTGTGTGTGTGTGTGTGTGTAGTCTCTTCAGTGTTGTGCTGGAGCTGATAACCAAAGATCGAGATGTCAGCGGGCAGACAGGTGGAAAGCCGGGTGGCTTCGATGTCAAGGCTTTACGAGCGTTCAGAGTTCTGCGGCCCCTCCGTCTGGTCTCAGGAGTGCCAAGTGCGTCCACATCTTTACCCAGCATTCACTGAAACATGAAAGTTTCTTCTTAAGAAACATGAAAGGAAACACTCTTTAAGTACACTTAAGTGGCCTTTTATTTCATTAAAATCACATTGTCTGCAAGTACAGTTTTTAAAAAAAAATATACTAATATAGATGTAAATATACTAGTCTGTCAAATCGATTAATCGCATCTAAAATAAAAGTTTGTTTATATAATATATGTGTGTATATATTATTATATATACTATATTATATTTATATATATTATATATGTGTGTGTGTGTGTGTAGGCTTACAGGTGGTGCTGAATTCCATCATTAAAGCCATGGTTCCTCTGCTTCACATCGCTCTACTCGTGCTCTTCGTCATCATCATCTACGCCATCATCGGTCTGGAGTTGTTCATTGGGAAGATGCACGCAACCTGCTATCTAAACGGCACGCGTCAGTGTGTTCTCACATTCATTTGACCCCATTGGCAGATATTTTTGTCCTGTTTTAATCATAAACTCACTTAATTTGGATGCATTTTAAATATAAATTAACAAGACTTAATATCTTAAGTCATTTTGCTTCTCAAGTATCTTGATTTAAGAAAGTTTATATATTTGTACTGGAAGACAAGACAAAAACACTGAGGAAGTGAATCATTTCTCTCTACACAGGTACATTAGCAGAAGAGGATCCTGCTCCCTGTTCTCTTTCAGGTCATGGGCGTCACTGCCCTCTCAATGGCACCGTGTGTAGGGACGGCTGGCACGGGCCCAACAACGGCATCACAAACTTTGACAACTTCCTGTTTGCCATGCTGACCGTGTTCCAGTGTATCACCATGGAGGGCTGGACTGATGTGCTGTACTGGGTGAGACTTGACTTCCTGTCACTGACGTTACTCTTTCCTGCAGGTAGTGTCCACTTCCGCTCTAAGAGCTTTTCCATGACACACAGAGAGCTCAATAGATGCTAATGAGATTGACCTTCTAAGACTGAAGGGACAAAGTCAGAAGACCAGAGGAAAACGTCAGCCTCGGTTTATTAGTGGTGGAGAAAGAACACAAATCAAGTACTTAATTAAAAGTACAGGTAACCTAATAAAATATTATTCTTGTAAAAGTACTCATTTTAAATTTTACTTGAGTGAAAGTACAAAAGTACGGGAATATGGAAAAAAGGGAGGCAACAGACATATCTCAAAAAAATATACAAAGTATATATTCCCATAGGGTCCAGAGCGGGATTAACATAAAGGATGAGGGTGCATGTGATTGGCTATTGGGGGAAGCAAAAGATTCACTGGCCATTGAGAGCACCTGAACTTTTCCCGGTGGGCCGATTGCCAAAACCCCACCATGCCCCCACATTTTAAACGCTGTTATTTACTGGAGTGCATGGGGGAAAAAACGCTAAAAGTCAGGTGATGAAACTGCTTTACCTGATTAAACCGCACGTGCATCCAGCAGTCGCAGCTGGACCGATGTCTCCCGCACAGCGCTGACGAACTTGCTTGGCGCTTTCACCACTCTATTGAAGTGATAACCAGCGCAAGACGCTTGATCCATTGAATCTGGCACGAGCACAACATGATATGTGAACATTAAAGGCTAGCGGAAACCAGACTGAATATCTCTGACTGGTAACACTTTATTTCGATGGTCCACTTTAGACATTCTACTAAGTATAAGTACATTTGCAACTTCATGTGATCTTATTCTACTAACCCAAACCCTAGCCTAACAGCCTACTAGTACTCTAATGAGAGTTAGTTGACATTTAGTTGCAAAATTTACTTATAGTTAGCTGAATGTCTAATGTGGACCATCAAAGTAAAGTGTAACCGTCCGACTGCTACTAAGCTTTGCTACCCTTCGGGCATGCTGCGCATCTTCCTTCAATTAGAATCTGGGGATTCCGTGACGGGGATGCCCTTTTATGGTCTCGCTGACACATCACACTACGTCACCTGACCTCACGTTGGCCAATAGAATTGACGTGTTTGCGTACGTGCTTCAGACACCGGTTCCACAGGAAGTGTTTCCATAGTGTCAACGCCATGGCACAGCATCTCGTTCCCTTCTAAATAAAGAGAAAAAGTGGCCTTGGACCACTTCACCACCAGCTCGACGTTGTGAGGCAGATCTCTTGGCTGCACCTCAGGCCCATGTCTCCATCTCGGTCCTTAGGCTCCCTTAACTCTGTCGTGGTCCGCCATCACTAAGGCTCCACCGGGCTCTCTCATCCCTCCGGCTTCACCTTGGTCTCTCGTCACCCTGGTTTTGCCGCAGACTTCCGAGCCTCTGGCTGTGCCTCAGCCCTCCACCCCTCCAGCTTCACCGGGATCCTCCTTTCCTCCGTTTCCTCCTTGGTCCTCACTCCCTCTGGTGTCACCCCATTCTTCCCGGGCTGTCATCCCTGTGGTTTCGCCGCAATCTCCACCTCGCCAAGCTCCGCCTCCATCGATCCTCCCTCTGTCAGCTCTGGCATGGTATGGTTCTCAGCTAACCCCTATGGTTCCTCGCCCTTTGCCTGCTCCACTTCTTCCTCGTCCTCCTCTGAAGTCCCCACCCTCCCTTCACATTATACTGTTGTTTATGCCGCGAGGTTGCGCCTTGCGGGAGGTGGGGTAATGTAAGAGTTATGTTTTGTTTTATTGTGTTTTTGTTCACATATTTGGTTTCCTGTATCGCCTGTATCTGTAAGTGCTTTGTTGTCGGAAAGAACAGGAATCATGGAGGACACCAGGTTTATTCTTGCCTATTTATTGGGAAAATCTTATTAAAGCCAAAATGATATTTAGTGTCCCATTCACTGACAACCATATAAACATTCACTGCGCTATCTAGTCAGATTGCTGAGTTAATGTGAGAGATGTTGTGTGTTTCAGATGAATGATGCCATGGGTTTTGAGTTGCCTTGGGTCTATTTTGTCAGTCTGGTAATTTTCGGCTCCTTCTTTGTCCTCAATCTAGTACTGGGAGTTCTTAGTGGGTGAGTTATTTTATGAAATGCTGTCCACATTCAGTTTCTGTACTTCCCATTTTCATAGATACGCCTTTAAAAATGGCATTCATTTCCATATACAGTATTGCGTGTGTGTGAATTTGTCTGTGTGTGTCCACCATAGAGAGTTCTCGAAGGAGCGCGAGAAGGCCAAGGCTCGTGGAGATTTCCAGAAACTGCGTGAGAAGCAGCAGCTTGAAGAGGATCTGAAGGGATATCTGGATTGGATCACACAAGCTGAGGACATCGACCCTGATAATGATGAAGAGGGAGATCAAGAGACCAAACGCAACCGTACGTGAAAAGCAAGACTCATATTTTTCATATCTTTTCATCTGTCTGAAGGTCTGTTGAAACGCACACTTTTATTTGCGCACACTAACAGTTCTATCCAAAGATCATACTTGACAACAATTCCATGTTAGTCAAATTTCAGTTTATGCATCCACCTATCGAAACCAATCATGTTTTGTGTGGGTTAGGGTTAGCAATGCTAGTTTAGTTCAGTCTAAATGCAGTATGAGTCAGTAAGCAGATTGTGGGGCGCAGTAATTATTTTTAAGCTTTCTGTAACTTGAATTTTATCACAAATTTGCTGCATACAAAACGAAGGAACACAGAGGACGAGGACTTACAGTACCTGCATGTGTGTTCACTCTAGCAGTCGACCCGTGTGTTGTTTTTATTTTATGCCAATATTTAGAAAGCAAATGAATGGCAGAAAATCAGATATTTTAGCAGGGGGTTTCAAATCAATGGGGCTGGAAAAGTTTAGAGAAAAGCAGTGTAAAAAATGTAAAAATAAATAAATAAAATAAGATTAAACTAACTAAATAAATAAATTTGATTAAAATAATTTTTAAATATAAGATTTTATTTAATTTTTAATAAATAAATAATAAATTAATACATTAGATTAAAATATATAAAATAAATAAATTACATTTTATTTAATTAAAAATAAATATATAAATAATAAATTAATACAGTTGATTAAAATAAACAAATAAAAATAACTTTAATTAAATAAAAAATAAATAACTACATAAATAAACCTTTGAACATGCAATACAGATACAGATTTATATGCTGTGACATATAATATGTCTTAAGTTTTCCTTTTAATTAATGATATATGCGTTCTTTATAACAACTTGCATACAACATTAATTCTTTCAAGCAAGACATATTTATGTATTTGTATGAATTCAATATAGATTACCCCTTATTAAAGCTATTAAAGTTATTCGGTCAATAACAGAGTGATTTTCTCTTTTTCTTTTGTTTGATTATCATTAAAGACAGACAGCAGCAGGTTTATTAGACTGCTGTCTCTTTAAGGCCGAATACACGGATCTAAATATGCTTGGTGAATCTAAAAAGAGCTCAAATTAATTAACTGATGGAACAAAAAAACTACTCCATGATGGAAAATCTACCATCCAAAATGATGGATAAATTTAGTAATTAATATATGCATATGCATTAGTGAATGTATGTGCAGCTCTGCTGTGTGATTGTAGTTTTCTTTAGTCTTTGCTTTATTATGCTTCATATTGAGTCAGAACCGCACAACCACCTTCTGTGTCCCTCCTGTTTCTCTCATGTCCTTGTTTTCTCTCTCTCTGTGTGTCTCTAGTGTTGTAGTACTGTAGTGCTGCTGTGTTTTTGTGCGGTAGACGCTCATAGCTGCTCTCTGTTTGAATGCATGTGAACTGAAGGGGTGACGCTGGGCGATCTCACCCACGGGAAGAGCGCGGGAAACTCGGGCTGGTTCAGTCAGTCCACTGAGACTCATGGTAAATGTTGTGTGTGTTTGACATATCATAACAGCATATTCAATGAAAACAACAATGCATTGAATATAGTGGCAAGAGACAAAGCAAAAATAACAGTGTAAACGCATGCTTGTTGTTTAACTGTATTTGTTAGTAACAGTCTGTTCACATGTTTCTCACCTTTTGCATGCTTCATCAAACTCGTACCTTTCATATGTATACCATGTTTTGCGAGAATCAACCATTTTCAGCGTTTATAACCTATCCAGCTTATTTTGCAACGCATAAATGAAGTTATTTTCTGTGAATGTGCATTAACTGCTATAGGTAAATAACTAGAAGAATAAAGTGCAGTAAACAGTAAAACTATTTGCACTACAAACCAGTATGGTTATGATTATGATAATAAAATAAATAAGTATAAGAAATATTAGTTTGCAATATCAAGCAGCATAACGGAATGTTTTTGTACAGGTAAAATAACTGGAAGTGAATGATACCGGAGGGCTCACACACTTAAGTTAGACAAAAGTCATGCCAAGATCAAATCCCAAAGTCCTCCAGCAACATTTTTAGGTTTATTTTTTGTTATTACGACACCAAGTGTGACTCAAAATTTATTCAATTTAGGGATTTTCGTCAAATAGGCCTCAATCTACATTTAGGACTAGGAAAAATGTTCCAGACTATATGAGATCTGTAAGGTATGAGCCAAGGAATATGTGAATATTGCTTTGTGTCTATGATTCATTCATGTGATTTTTAGCAGATGACATTTTAAACCTCTACCATTCACTGTTTTTGATGGAAAAAGTTTGTGAATCTTGAAACTTGTTTAAAGGGGGGGGGGGGGGGTAACACACACAGTTTCTGCCAGTCTCATGTTAATCTTGAGTATCTATAGAGTAGTGTTGATCCTTCATATCTCCCAAGAGTCTTTAGTTTTATCATATTTATAAAAGACAGATACACTGCACCGACTCTTTCCAAAAAAAGCAGAGCTCCGTGAGGTGTGCCGTGCGTGGAGCTAAAGAGTCACATACACGCGCACACACACAAGCAACACCTCATCGCATCATAGACTCTCTATTCGTTCCGGTTAAATCATAAAATAAAATGTACACAAACGTGTCCCTGCTCTTGATACAGAATCACTGATGAACAACTTTGGTTTTCATGAGAAAAAAAAACTATACGATGGTGGATTCGAACCCAGAACCGAATCTCAGACACGCTCGCCAGACACAAGCTCTACCACTGGACCGCGAATCTATGTGAAGAATCCCAGGACTGACAATATTGTATTATGCTATAGTTTGGAGATGTAACATTAAGGATGAAACTATCACGTTAAACATGACTTCTCATGACTTCCCCCACGCACCCACTTTTTTCCCCCACGCACCAACAGTTACGCCACATCATGGCATTATCCCTGGATAACTCTCGATTCACTATACGTTGGTGTTGTTCACATTATATACACTTATGCGCCGATTGCCAACAAAACACACACATTTGATGCAGTTTCACTCACCGCCTGCGGTTTCCACTCATGACCGGGAACAAACACACACACTTGCAGAACTCTGGAAACACAAACTGCATCCACTGTTCCCTTAACGCTGGGTTATTTGGGAAGCTGAACAACGTGATCTTTCCCTCACACCAGAAACACACTTCTTTAGTGACATTGTTAAAAAATCCTTCTCGACTTGTGTTACCCGAATGATGGGCGAGCTCTCGCTCCTGCTCTGGTTGGTGTGTGTGTGCGCTTTTCCGGGAGAAGTGTACATACAAGGATTTTCCGCCCTTTATGACGTCATACAGGGCCGTACTCGAAAAAAGCTTTCCGAAACTTGTGAGAAACCGGAAGGAGTGATTGTGGATATCATAGGCAGACTAGGATACATCTATAGCCAGGTTTCCATCCAAGGATTTTTTTGCAGAAAAAGATTTACTGCATCAAAATGTTTGCCGATGTTTAACTTACGTTAAGGGTACATAGTGAGCATCGATGCACCCTGGGCTTTGCGGTGCATTGTGGGACTTTTTAGGGAGTGAATGTTTCAGTGCCCTGGAAGGATTCTGCGATTGAGACAGCCCTTAAAATGGCCGACTCCCTGATCAGTGCCCTGACTACTGAACTAGGGACCGGATTGAGACACACACAATGACTATGAAAGCTACAAAATAAAAGACATAAATGTGAACCAAAACCGTAAACCAAACGTGACTATATCATTCTGAATAATCGGCTATCAGTAAATATGCAGAGAAATTTTGTATCGGTGCATCTCTACTTTAAATAGCAATAAATGAAACAAATCTACATCAGAAAGGTGTCAGGCCTGACCGGTGATATTCTTGAAAGCTGTGGTGGTTTCAGGCTGGCTGAACGTCATTTCACCAAATACAACATGTTCCTGGATCAACATTCCAATCAACCAATCAGGTTTGATGGACAAGTTTACAGTTTATGTCAAGTTTACTGTAGGCTTACAGCCAGGGTTAGGTGCTTCTACATCAGTGTTATTCACCTATCATTTCCCTCTGATTTTAGGGATAAGTTATGAGGTTAGGGTTATCCATTTTGGTTATTCTATGGTCACATTGCAACGTTACAAAGAGGACATTTGGGACATTGACAGAACATTCCCATACGGTTCCCTGTTAGTCAGATGGGGATGTTTCATTCGGGACTGCGCTGCAACTTATCTTATTCAGTGCTCGGTCTCTTCAATACATTCCCATAATGTTTGCAGGACTTTTAGGGGACCAACCTAGAATGTTATTTTTTGGTCCTTCCATCACGTTTACTGAATGTTTTCAGAACATGTTTGAGTGAATCAATGTACACTGGGCTGCTTTGCTAATGAGGGTCAGTAAAACACAGGATTTGCACAAAAGTTGCTTCTCAAAGATGGATCAATACCAACTGTTTGACCAACTTAATTTTTAGAACATGTAAGTACCGCACGTTATATTTTGTGAATGTACGCAAATGGCCTTTGTGAATGTGCTGGTTAGGACGCTGACGGCTAATGTGGCTAAAGTTACCATTGCCTCTGACTGTATTCACAGAGATCAGAGCTATGTCATTAGTTTTATATCTTTATAGCTTCTGAATTGTACAGGCTGTGAGCATTTTCGGGCTGAAAATAACAAGCTCTGGTCTCTGTGAATACAGTAAGAGACAATGGTAGCTTTAGCCACATTAGCACATTCAGAAAGGCCATTTGCAAACACACATATTATAAAAGGCAGTACTTACGTGTTCTGGATATGAAGTTGGATGACGAAGAGTTGGTATTGATCCATCTTTGAGAAGCAACTTTTGTGCAAATCCTGTGTTTTACTGACCCTCAATAGCAAAACAGCCCAGTGTACATTGACTCACACACACATGTTCTGAAAACATTCAGTAAACGTGATGGAAGACCTAAATAGGACCAAAAAATAACATTCTAGGTTGGTCCCCTAACGGTCCTGCAAACATTATGGGAATGTAGTGTAGAGACTAGAGGGAACGTCCTATAGTAATGGTCCCCTAAACATTCCCAGAACGTCCTGAATGTTCCCTGTAGGTCCGCCAAATAACGTCCCCCAACCCTTTAAAGAACTCCACATCATGACCATCTCTGAACATTCCGGTAACGTAACATTTCTAACAGGGAAGAGTGTGGTTCAGAGTATACACTGATCAGTCATAACATTTTGACCACCTTCCTAATATTGTGTTGGTCCCGCTTTTGCTGCCAAAACAGACCTGACTGGTCTGCGTCTATGCAGTCCATATGCAACAAACTGCGATGCACTGTGTATTCTGACACCTTTCTATCA